>JAJIBD010004976.1:0-161284 GCA_021461705.1 Cryptotis parvus
TGAGAACAGAGCCAGGAGTAAGTCCTGGTGATTCAAATAAACAAGGAAAAAAAGAAAATCCAAGACTGCCATGTCTACATGGTGTGGAGTAGCAACGATCTACTTTAAAGATTGGCAAGAGTTTTGTTTTGGAACCATACCCTACAGTACTCAGGGTTTACTGCGGTTCCAGCAAGAAACTTTCTTTTCTTTTTCTTTCTTTAAAAAAAATTTCTTATTTTTGTCTTTTTTGGGGTCATATCTGGTAATGTGCAGAGGCTTAGTCCTGACTCTGCACTTAGAAATTATTCCTGGCATAATACTAGCCTAGAACTGAGTATTGAATACAGGCAAAAAGATACACATGATAACCTCTAAATGTATGTATTGCAATCCACAGTATGTAAGAGAAGGAAGAGAGAGAGAGAGAGAGAGAGAGAGAGAGAGAAGAGAGAGAGAGAGAAGAGATAAAGAAATCTCCATAGAGGCAGGTTAGGGGAGAGGTGAGGGAGAGTGGGGGACATTGGTGGTGGGAAATGGGCACTGGTCGAGGGATGGGTGCTGAAACAATGTATGACCGAAACCCGGACATAAACATCTATGTAATTGTATATCTCATGGTGGTATAATAAAATATTTTAAAAAAAGAAATTATTCCCGTCAGTGCTGGGGGAACCATATGGGAGCCAGGGATTGAACCCAGGTCAGGCACATTCAAGACAAATCTCTCCAGCCCCAAGAAACCTTACTGATAGGCATTTGTGAACTGATTTCACTAAGCTTGTTTTTATTTGTGGGGTCATACCCAGCAATGCTGAGGGGTTACTCCTGGCTCTGCACTCAGGGAGTTACTCCTTGCAGTGCTCAGGAAACCATATGGGATGCCGGGGATCAAACCTGGGTTTGCCATGTGCAAGGCAAACGCCCTCCCCGCTGTGCTATCATTCTGGCCCTGTTTTTGTTTTTTCTCTTAAAGACTTTTACAGGGAGGGGGCATCTCCCCAGCGATGCTGGGTGCCCCAGGCCACATCAGTGATGCTTGAGAGGCCATGTGTTTGTCAGGGACTAAACCCAGCTCTGTGCTCACCGGGAGGTACCCCAGCCCTTTGAGCTGCCCCCAGCCCTGGGCTTGTTTTCTGAAAAACATTACTAGACTATTCATGTAAGAAAACAGCAGGGAAGCTGGTAGCTTGGAATAAAAAATGGTAAATATGGCTCACAACACAAAATTATTTATTTGAAAAGCTAAATATGAAAAATAAAGTTTTGGCTCTTCTGAGTCAGTTAAAAGACAAGACATCTGCCATACTCAGAAAGAAACAAGAGGATTCAGGCATAGAAGTATAATCTAAGAATGCTACATCATACCTTCTGTAGGTCATGATAACTTTTTGTGGGACCTCTGTATTATCTTTATAACTGTTTGATAAGTCTTGAATTATTTCATAATGAAGATAATTTTAGCGGGCCAGAGAGATAGTACAGCGGGCAGGGAGCTTGCTAGGAATGATCTCCAAGCACAGAGGGAGGAGTAAACCCTGGAGCATTGCCAGGAGTGATCCGGAAACAACAAAAACGTTTTTAAAAATAGCTTCATTGGTTCTCTATTTTACCTTCTTATTAAAGTCTGCATTCTTTGTTCCATTAATAAAGACACTGCAACTGACCCAGGCTTCCTTCCAGCTTTATCTTCTGCCCCCCCCGCCACCTTCTGCTCATTGTTCCTGCCGCTGCCCCCAACTCCCAGGAACACTTGCTGTCCCACCCACTCTGCATTGTTGCCTCCTTCTCTTCATTTCTGAGCCTGATAATCTTCCAGGACCTGCTCAAATGTCACATGCTCCAGGAATTTGCCTTAGTTTTCCTCCTAGAACTATCCACAGATTTTTATTTCCCTAAATAGTTGTTACTTTATTTTTCTTCCAGTACACAATGTTTCTTCCTCTGTTACAGAGATGTGTGCTGGTTCAGTTTCTACTATTACATCAGGGCCTCAGCGACAGGGCCTGTATCTCTAGCACTCCTAAACACTGCTTTGCCTAGAGTCAAGACCAAAACATTTTATTGAATGCTAGCAGAATGCATAAATGATGAATTCCAAGAATAAACAAAGACTGAGACTGGAGAGATAGTGCAGTAGGTAGGGCACTTTGTCTTGCATGCAGCCCACCTGGGCTTGATCCTTGGCATTCCATATGGTCCCCGAGCACCACCAGGAGTTATTCCTGAGTGCAGAGCCAGGAGTAACTTCTGAGCATCACCAGGTACGGCTGCAAAAAAAGAGAGAGAGAATTAAAAAAAAAAGCTTATATTTGTGCATTTTTGTATATAACCAAGGGTTAACTAAAGTTGTCTAATTCTCATTCCCTAGATGGGAGGTAGGTTAGGAAGGCAAATTAGCAATATTAAAATTAGTTGGTTGGTATTATGCTCATACATGTGGTTAAAGTTTTAAAAGTGGATTAATTTGGGGCCGCCCCCGGTTCACCCCGACCCTTAGTCCCCGAGCACCGCCGGAGATCCTGAGGCAGAGCCAGGAGTAACCCCTGAGCATTGCAGGGTGTGACCCAAAGAAAAATAAAATAAAAAAAAAATAAAAGTGGATTAATTTGAAGCTGCCCTTGGGCTCTACTAGCATGACAGGACATATGGAGATGTTACTGGGCCCGCCGAGCAAATCGATGATGAACGGGAAGACAGTGATACAGTGATTTTTTTCAAACCAAATTCTCTCTGAATTTAATTTTCAGAATAATTCCCCTCTACCCCCAGCCCTGGCCATAAATAACTACTTTGTGGTTCATACTCATTTCCAGCTATGCATTCTGTTTGTTCATTGCCTTCTACCCAGTGTGCAATTTGTCTGACAGCTCAGTAAATGGATTTGGAGAATATGAATCTAATTTTTTGAATTATGAATTTTCCATTAATTTCATAAATTTCTATCCAGAACAATAGGACTTCCCTGTGTAATACAGTAAACTTCTTTTTTTTTTTTTTTTGGTCTTTAAGAAATAGAATTCAAAATAAAAGCTTCCAACTCTTGGGGCCGGAGCGATAGCCCAGCGGGTAGGGCATTTGCCTTGCACGCTGCTGGCCTAGCCGCCTGGGTTCGATCCCGGCATCCCATATGGCCCCCAAGCACCGCCAGGAATAATTCCTGAGAGCAGAGCCAGGAGAAACACCTGAGCATTGCCGGGTGTGACCCCATAAAAGCAAAATAATAATAATAATAATAATAATAATAATAAATAAGTTTAAAAAAAACTTCCAACTCTTCAGAAGAGTGATTGCTCTGATCATTTCTGGACCTCCTTTGCCTTGTGTTTAAATTGTCATATTTAAAGATTGTCAGGAATTATTGACATCCTTGCTTTTAAAAGATTCATAATTTATTATGAATGTAATCAAATTACATTTGATTCTAATTCATGAATCAAATGTACCTGGAAATGTATTTGGGTAAATTGACTGCTAAATTCTGAAGGACCCATGTAGTTCTCCAGAATATTATTTGAGGGAGGGAAATCAGGAAGAGAGAGGGTTTCTCCTAAAAGCAATGCCCTTACACTTCAGTAGTCAGTCAATTCAGAAGCCCTCTTAAATGCTAATTTCACCATCCAGCCTTTCTTCATGGCTTAGCTAGCAGCGGCCTGTAAGAGCCTATTTGTTCATTGCTGCAATGCCTTTCACATAATCGAATGTCACCCCTGTGCACGGCAAAGCATTTCACGATGGATTATTAATGCCCGGCCATGTGCTGAGACATGGAGAAGCCATTATGGCAGCAGTAGCCTCTTACTGAGCTGTGGACGTCACCTCCAATGGTGCCAAGTGATTATAAAGACTAAAATGGTCTGTGGGATGGGGAGCAGGATTAATCCCCCTGGTTTCTGAAAGCTGCAAGAAATTATGCTCATTCATTCTTTAGAAGAGTAGTATTCAGAGTTGAGCTTTAGTTGTTTGATTACTCAAAGGAAAGCAGTCAAAAAGCCCAGATGCACACAAACCACTGGTTTTATGCAAAGAAACCTCCCACTAAAGTAGATGGGAGGCTTCAGTTCATGAAGCCTAATTGAAGAATTTTCAGTTAGTGTCGACATGCACAATCCACAAAAGACAGACAGAGGCAAAGAGAGTTGCCACAAGTCCACCTGTAACTGGCCTTTATAAACTACTCCAGTGTAGGCAAGAGAAGCGAAAATAGTATTCTCAAGGTTAAAAAATCATTATTGATATTTTTATTTTATAGATTTGTATTAAAAACGTTATTGCTTCTAGTGTATTTCCATTTAAAAAGTCATCGTCATTTTTGGTTTTGTTTTGTGCTCAGGGATAACTACTTGTAGGGCTCAGGGAATCATACTGGGTGCCAGGAATCAAACCTTCCATTTTGGTTTGGTTTTGTGGGGTAGTCACACATTGCAGTGCTCAGGGATCACTGCTGGTGGGGCTCAGAAGACCATGTCGGGTGCCAGGGATCAAACCTGGGTTGGCCACATATAAGACTAGTGCCCTACACTGCATTGTGCTCCCGCCCCCAAAGGAATGCATCTTCTAACCTTATGGGCATCAGTAGAAATTCATACTCTGGACATATTTTCTTTATACAATTTTTGTCTAAGTAATTCATTCTTTCCCAGCTATATATCATGACCATAAAAACATACAGTCAGGCTGGAGCTATGGTACAGCAGGTAGGGCATTTGCCTTGCATGCGGCCATCCCAGGTTCTATTCTTGGCATCTCATATGGTTCCCTAAGCATGAGTAATCAGGAGTAATTCCTGAGTGCAGAACCAGGAATAACCCTGAGTATTGCTGGGTGTGACCCACTGTCACTGTATCACTGTCTTCCCGTTCATCATCGATTTGCTGGAGCGGGGCCCCAGTAACATTTCCATATGTCCTGCCTCATGCTAGTAGAGCCCAAGGGCATCTTCTTGCTCTAGGAATATAAAGAGCCTCAATCCATTCCGGAATGAGGTCTATAATTGTTACTAGTATTTGGCATATCAAATACAACACGGGTAGCTTGCCAGGCTCTGCCATGCAGGTAGCATACTCTTATAGTCATCTCTAAGTCCAGCATTAGAGATGCTGGATGCAGCGCCGCGAGCCGGGCTGTGATAGGCTGGTCTGCTGGGTGGAGTTCTGACGGAGAGAGAAGTCTGGATGTGGAAAATGGAGGCCCTCATGGAGTGGGGGGGTCGTCTGGCTTGTTGCGAGGCTCTGCTGGGGTGGCGGGCCAGGGCTAGAACCCACCATCCCTCCTGGGCGCCCCGTGGAGCAGCTCGAGGTGTGACCCAAAAAAAGTAAAAAAAAAAAAAATACAGTGATTTTTTATCTTTTACAACAAGAGGAACATAAGAGCCATCCGGCAAGCATCTGTCTTCCCTCCTGATAAACTCAGAAGAAGCACCACTCACTCCGCAGCTGTTTTGGTCCCATATCCAAAAGTGGAATTTACTTGAGTGCCTCGGACCGGCTCTCGAGGAGCCTCAGACCGAGGGAGAACAAGGGGCGAAGGTTCAGGAGGGACCCAGGATTCGGCGATGACAAACCACAAACACACTCAGGTGGTGGTTTGAATCTGCTGCAATTTTACTGAGGGCTTCATAGGGTTTATATATCATAACACAATAAAGAAACTTGGTAGGACATACACGATGAAACAGAAAGCAAATACATGCTTGGCAGGGCATACACAATGAAACAAAAAGTGAATACATAACATAATGAAACAAAAAATGAATATATGATACCGCAACTACTTAAGCCATTTGGTTAAAATTAAACGAGGTTTCTTTGTCTTATGTCTCACCCCCAAGAACCACAGGCTTCGCAAGTCCAGAGGTCACTCTAACTTCATTTAGACAATTATAATGTTTTAGTACATCATATCCAAGGTTTTGCCCAGTACTGTGTAGCTGGTAACATATTATCCAGAATTTTCTTTCTTTAATAAGCACCAAGGCTTTCTATACTGCATTAATTATTCTGTATATGGCAAATCATGAAATTCCCTGCGCTTCCTATAACTAACCTATCTTCTTCCTATATCATCATATTTCCCTTCATATGGTAATGGTTCTAAATATTTATTAGCCATTTTTGAGCTCTGTGATTTCCCTATCAACTTTCTGTTTCTGGTTTTCTCATTCCCTCCTATTTCCTAGACTTTACTTCCATCATTAACTCTTTGATCTTCAGCTGGTTCATAAAAACACCTATACTGGTAAACATTTAATTCATAAAGGAATACACAGCTTGAATTACTGGAGGCACTTCATTGCTTCTGATTACAGATGTTCATTTGATTCCCAGAAACACCAAGGGACACATTGATTATTAGGCAAGGATAGAAGGTTAACAATAACATAGAGAGGACGCAGAACGTTCCAAGCCATCGGTGAGGACAGAATCAGGGAATGGGCAGTACAGGAGATATTAGTCTCGCTGACTGCCCAGGAACTGCCGGAAGCAACGCTCCGAGGAGCTCAGACCTCCCTTCCTGTTGTGACTGGTGAGGTGGCATTATCACACAGGCGACACCACTGTGGATGTGGCACTTGAGTATTTGATCTTCTTTAATATCTTCACTGAAAGGCTTATGACTCAATCAAATTACAGGCTCTCTTATACATAACTCTATATAGCATAACTCTACATGCTACTAGAAAGATTGGAGTTCCTGAATTTATTTCAAAATTTTTTTAATTTATGTGTTTTGTTTTGGTTTGAGGCCCCCAGTGGTACTCAGGGCTTACTTATGGCTCTGTGCCCAGGGACCACTTTTGACAGTGCTCGGGACTATATGGGGTGCTGCATATCAAACTCAGGTCGGTTGTGTGCAAGACCAGTGACAATAACCCGTTGTATTATCACTCTGGCCTCCAAATTCCCTGGATATCATTTTATTATTGAGTAATAATTGAATTAAAATGTCTTCCCCTTCCTTCTCCCTCTGGCTAAAACACTGATATAATGGTTCAATTAATGTGAAGTGTTAGACACTAATTCATTAGGTATCATCTCTTTTTCACCAAAGTGTTTTATTGTTACTGTTAAAAGTCATTCACAGAAAATGAATACAGATGTTAATTCCTGGGGTCAGGTAACAGGATGCTGGCATAATGCCAAGCACCAATGACATGGAGACATGTAATATTCCCATGTAAGTTGATGACTGATTTTTCTTTTTCAATTGTCAGCCAGTGGGGCCGGAACAACAGCACAGTGGGTAGGGTGTTTGCCTTGTATGCGGCCGACCTGGGTTCTATCCCTAGCATCCCATATGGTACCCGAGCACTGCCAGGAGTAATTCCTGAGTGCAGAGCCAGGAGTAACCCCTGAGTAGTGCAGCGTGTGACCTAAGAAGAAAAAAAAATTATTAGTCAGTATTTGGTTTTCCGTAACAGAGCCGTAACACCTGGGAGGTGTTCAGGAGCAGTAAGACAGGGTTCGCTCCTTGGAAGCTGTGTCCAAATAGATGGTGATCTTTCACATCACTGAGTTTTCAAGACAGAGGCAGATCCCATGCATGTGGCTATTCTGAGAAGCCACTGCTTGAAGGAGCAGAGGTCTAATTCTGTTCTATCTTAGTCACTCCGAGCACTAAGCACACGTTATCTATCCTACCAGATATGAAGATAAAGGTTGGATTTGTACTTTCAGGCACTGGTTCTTCTCAGAGTCCAGGGAATGGAAAGAATATTTAAATCACAATAAAGTTCTAAGCTTTTCCCAGGAGAGGACTAAGAAAAGATTTGATTAACTTGTGAACTTGACTTGATGGAATTATAATGTGCTCTATTCACTGATGGTTAAGTAAGTCCTGGCCTTTCCATGCCAGCTCCGCATGGAAATTTAGTTCCTGCCATAAAACCAAGACCCGCCCCCACTAATGCTGCTTTAATGCGGGGTATTTCTGGCTGAAGCCATCCGTGACCTCTCCTCTGCGTCCAGAGCTGTGTACCTTAACTCAGAGACAGGATCCGCTCTGCAATGTAACGTGGTCTTCTAAAGGAGCTATTTCCTCTAGAAATAGCTCCACAGGAAAGCGTCCTGTTTTGCAACTAATGAGGCCCAAAGATGGAAGCTTAGTTCTAACCCTGTCCCTCTGAAAGTCATAGTTTAGTAACGATCAAACTTTAATGACTTGTCCATGAAACAGGATGTGCATATTATTTTAGTGAGAGTTTTATTTACCTTCCCCACCCCATCTTAACCCAACTTTAATCTGTCTTTTCCTATCAAGCAAAACAAGAGCCTGGTGTAGCGACTGGAGAAAATCAGAGTGAAATGCAAGAATGGGGAGAAGGCTCCGTGCAAGTAAAGCCCTGGGTTAAGCCGGGTTGCAGTCAAGGGTAGAGCGCTTGCTTTCTGGGTTTGCAAGTGTGAGAACCTAGGTTCAATTCCAGTCCTGCCAAAAAACAAAGGAAAGAAAGAAAGAAAAAGAGAAGGAAGGAAAAAAGACTTGAGTCTAACTCTCCAGGAGTCTCTCAGCCCTGTAGCGAGCTGGCTCATTGTGTTCAGCGAGGAAGAACATGACTCCCACTTTCCCCAACTTACTACTCGCCTTCTCTGTGCCACCAGGGTCTGGGTCTAGTCCCAGATCCTTCAATGTCAACCACTGAAGCTAGAGCTGGAGAGATAATCCAGCACCTAGGACATTTGCCTTGCACGGGGACTACCTGGGATTCATCCCCTGCATCCCATATGGTCTCCGAGGACTGCCAATAGTAATTCCTGAGTGCAGAGACAGCAGTAACCCCTGAGCATTGCCGAATGTGACTCAAACAGACAAACAAAAAACGCTGAAGTGTGTCTGTTCATTTTGCTTTTACCTTAATGTGAAAGAAAATGAAAGAGAGTAGGAGAGAAGAGGGGAAGAGAAAGGAGAGAGAGGGGAGGGGGGAGGGGAGAGAAGGGAAGGAGGGGAGGGGAGGGGAGAGAGAGGAGGGGAGGGAGGGAGGAGAGGGGATGGGAAAGAAGGGGAGGGAGGGGGGGGGAGAAATGAGAGGGGAGAGGATGGGAAAGGAGGGGAGGGAGGGGAGGGGAGAGGAGGGAGAGGAGAGGAGAGGAGAGGAGAGAGGGAAGGAGGAGAGGAGGAGGGAGGGGATAGGGGAGAGGAGGGGGAGGATGGGGAGGGGAGGGGAGAGGAAGGGAGGGGGAAAGGAGAGGAGAGTGGAGGAGGGGAAGGGAGAGGAGGGGAGGGAGGAGAAGAAAGGGAAAGGAGGGAAGGGAAGGGAGGGGAGGGAGGGGGGGAAGGGAGGGGAGGGACAGAGAGGAGAGAGGAGGGAGGAAAGGGGGGAAGGCCTAGGGAGGAACCAGCACAGTGGGGCCTTGCAGGTTCCCAGGGCCCTGGTGGAGGCCCCACAGCAGCAGCATCTGCAGCAGAGGTGAGGGGTGCCCAGGTGGTTTATATTAGAAAATAACATTCTGACCCTTCGTGCATGAAACATTTCTTTCAGTTGACAGGAACTGGTGAGTTTTCTCTGAAAATTGGGCTCCCAGGAGGCCCCTCCCCTTCCTTGTAGACCCTCCAGTCCCAGCTGGCACAGAGCTCCAGTGTTCCCTGCTGCCTTGCAGCCCCTGGCCTACGGAGAGACACGCTATTACCTTGGGGGACTACCTTTCAGGGTGGCCCTTTCTCACGGCTAACAGGATCACTGGCCATGGGTCTGCCTATGCAGGTAGCAGGTCTGGACTGGGGGTGTCCATAGCAGCAGGTCTGGGCTGGGGGGTTCTGTTAGCGGTAGGTCTGGGTTTGGGGGAGCCATACAGCAGGTCTGGCTTGTGGCTGCCTGGACGACTTGGAGGTGCCAGGGACACTGACAGGGAGCCCCCCAGGCCCCACACGCCGACTCTGGGGTCACTTGCTGAGACTGACTCCAAGTTAGAAAGCCAAAAGCTCTACCTAGCCACTAGCAGTGCAGCAAGCCCGCAGAGAAAGTCTCACTTTCCACCGTCCACCTGCCTGGCATTGCCCCTGTCTGGGCCGGCTCAGCTCCTGAGCAAACACTGCCTCAGCAGCTCTGACCTGCCTCGGCGCCACGCACAGGCAGATAAAAGTTGTCACTTGCAGTAACTGTTCCAACTCCGAGCTTCTCAGAGGCCAGTTTTCAACTCCTTGGTTACCATGGCATGCTGATAAAATGAGTTCCAATGTGCCTCACTTCGTGGTTTGCATCTTTTTGGATTTGTGACCGTCTCCTTTTTTCTTTCTGGTTTTTTTTTTTTATATGTATTTATTCCTGGCAGGGGGTTTCTTGGTATTTTTAAGCCACATCCATGGGTCTGGCAGGATACAGAGCAGTGAAGGCCCCTGTGTGCATTTTGACCCTCCTCACCACGTGGTCCCCCAAACACTGCTAGGTGTCACCCCGAAGTGACAATTAATAATGTAAGTAAATAAATCTCCTATCTGAAAAGTTCCAAGAGGTCTGTTGTTTAAGATGGAGAGAAATTCCCTGCTTTTTTTTTTGGCATGATTTTCTAAAGAAAGCTCAATATTGGGGCTATAGAGAGGCCACACAACAGTAAAACCTTCAAGAACCATCTACCATCTGCCCTGGTACTGGCGTGGGGAACAAAATTTGGGAGAAAAATTATAAATCAAAGTGGTCTGCGAGGAAAATTATGCTCAGAGTATAAATTATATCAGCTCAGATAGAAAGTGTTTTATGCCATTTTTGCAGTGCATTTTTTTAAAACGTTATGGTTTCACCGTGAGGCACACCATTACAAAGCTGTTTATGACTGGGTTTCAGTCATACAGTGTTCCAGCACCCATCCCTCCACCAGTGCCCATTTCCCTCCACCAATGTGCCCGCTTTCCCCCCCCCCAGCTCCACAACCTGCCTCGATGGCAGGCACTTCTCTCTCTCTCTCTCTCTCTCTTTCTCTCTCTCTCTCTTTCTTTCTCTGTCTGTCTGTCTGTCTCTCCTTTTGCATGTTATAGTAAGGCATTTATAAATAATTTTAAGTCTCTTTTTTAAAGAATTAGTGGGTCAGAGCCATAGTACAGCAGATAAGGCATTTGCCTTTCATGAGGCCTACCCAGGTTCGATCCCTGGCATCCCATATGGTCCCCAAGCACCACCAAGAGTAATTCCTGAGTGCCGAGCCAGGAGTAACCCCTGAGCATTCCTGGGTGTAACACACACAAAAAAAGCAAACACAAAAGAAGAATTAATAATATAGGGGGTTAGAGAGACAGTACAGCGGGTCGGGTGTTTGCCTCACATGCAGTCAACCCAGCTCAGTCTATTGCACCCCATATGGTCCGCCCAAGTCCTGCCAGGAGTATCCCTGAGCACAGAGCCAGGAGTATGCTCTGAGCACCACTGGGTATGGTGCAAATACCAACACACACAGAACAATAAACTAGTAACTTATTAGACATTTCTATTTCAAACACGTTCATGATTTCCAGGATTTTGTTTTAGTTCATTTAAGAAGCCTTCGAACTGTGTCAAAAAATGGGCTGACCACTTTATTTCAAATTGCTTGCTGGTATTCAAGTTAAGTTTGGCTGAATGCCATTGCATGGTGCAGCACTTGAAGGAATTGTCGTGGAAGAAGGTGCAGGGAATTGAGATGGGAGTGAGGTCACAGCGCCTGTCTGAGTATAAAGGGGTTCGTTTACAGACAAACTGCACTAGCACACTTTTCTCCCCCAACCTGAATGTCGCTTTCCTTGGTTCTCCAGTAGAAGCCATTCCTTTTCTGAGAAAGTGGTGTTTTGTTTTTATGTTAGCAGAGGTGGAATTCCCCATTGCTGCACTGTGATTTATAATGAGAAAAGTGTGTCTAATCTCCAGCTTGGCTCCTGGCATCAGGAAATAACCTGCTTGGAATTTGCTAAGTGACAAGACTGATAAAAGTGATAGAGGTGATAAAGGTGATAAGTAGTTCCTTGTAAGTGTCTGTCTTCTTCACGAGAGTTTATATTAATGCCTTCACTCTTGGAAAACCCGAGAGTGGTTTTCCACAGGATGGGGGCTGGTCGTCCCGAGCACCAGCCACATGATTAGGGAGTTAAATCTTCCAGCGATAGTACAGCAGGTAGGGCTGGAGCGACAGTTCTGTGGGTAGGGCGTTTGCTTTGCACACTCTCAACCCAGGTTCAATCCCTTGCATCCCATAGGGTCCCCCAGGCACTGCCAAGAGAAATTCCTGAGTGCAGAGCCAGGAGTAACCCCTGAGCATTGCCAGTCTGCCACACACATGGTGTTGTGAAACCTTCAGAACACTTAGAGAGTGTGGTGAGAGGGTATAGCTAGAGGCCAGGGTGGTCAAGGACACTCGGACGGACCTTGTCCTCTGTCTCTCTCTCTGGCTGTTTTGTCTATAGTGGAGTGGTAACCTGCTCAATGAGCCATTTTCCTGAGTTCTGTGAGCTGCTCTAGCAAGACTGAGAACAGAGGGAGGAAGTGTGGGAGCTCCAAGGGGGCATCAGGGGCACCATTCACCCCCAGACACATGGTGGCTTCTGAAGTGGTAGCAGTTGTGCCAGAGAGAGGCCCTCGGAAGTGGGATCTGACATGATCTGGCAGTCTCAGAGCTGAGTGAGATTGTGGGGCAGCGGGGATGGGGTGGGGTGAGCAGACAAGTGGCTGATTTGGGCAGGGGGCACACAATCATTGGCCAGATCACAGCTGTATCAATTGAGGGCTGAGGGGCGAGTAGAGTTTCCTTCTGACCCCTAAGCCCCATGAAGTGTCTGTCACGCACCTTCCACATCACAAAGGCCATGTTTAAGTTTACTTGCTTCCTTTTTAGTTTGTGAACACAAGTGTTCAGGGCTTCCTCCTGACTCTGAGCTTAGGGATCACTTCTGGGGAGCTCAGGAGACCTTTGTGGTGCCCAGGATGGAAACTGGGTTCATCAAAAAACAAACATGGATTTCTTTCTTTCTGTCTTTCTTTCTTTCTGTCTTTCTGTCTTTCTTTCTTTCTTTCTTCCTTTCTTCCTTCCTTCCTTTCTTTCTTTCTTTTCTTCCTCTCTCTTTCTTCCTCCCTTCTTCCCTCCCTCCCTCTTTCCTCCCTCCTTTCCTTCCTTCCTTCCTTCCTTCCTTCCTTCCTTCCTTCCTTCCTTCCTTCCTTTCCTTCCTTCCTTCCTTCCTTCCTTCCTTCCTTCCTTCCTTCCTTCCTTCCTTCCCTTCCTTCCTTCCTTCCTTCCTTCCTTCCTGTTTGGTAGCTGCAGGGAAACTCTGAGGTGCCCCACACAAAATCCAGGAGCAGGGTCAGGGATCCCCTTCTGTCCCAGGAGATCGGCAGCTGGCAGACAGAGAAAGATGCAAGAATCCGGCAAAGTTTTAAAATGCTTTACTAACACAAGTTCTGGCATACAGATCAGCAATAGGAAAAACTCCGAACTTAGGGTTCCCGACTGGGCCCTGGCCACGTGTAGGCCAAGATGGCAGCCACCACATGTTAAGGCCCTGTAGAGAGGGAGACAGAGACTAGGTGCCAGCAGAGAGGGGGAAAGAGAGAGACTGAGAGCCCAAGAGAGGAAGCAGCCTAGTTTTATATCCCTGCAACCCAGACCTCCCACTTCTATGGGGGTCAAATGCCCTCAGGTAATTTCTCCCAGGACCTCACCTAGGCCCTTTGAGATGTTAATGTTGCTGAGCCAAGATCTGCCTAGGAAATGCCTTTGCTGGGTAGAGAGGAGTTTCTGAGATGAACTGTATCTTGGAATGCAAAGGCATGCATCTGTACCAAAGAATATACTATAACCAGTTAAATATTTCTCCAAGCCTTCACAAGAGTCTCGTCTTTACTTCATGGTAGTTCTGTATTTTAGCTTTGAGTTTTCAGAGAGCCATGCTTGCTTGCTTGCAGGCAAACAGCATTTCTCTCTGGTCTAATTACTTAGAGATCCAGCGTGGCCAGGCAAATATACCAGTTAAGATCTAGCTCATCCCACAATGATTGTGGCAGCATGTGAGAATATTTATACCAGCCAGTATAAAATACATGGTCAGATAAACTGCCACATTCAAACTGCCCTTCTCCTATCTACAAAGTGACCTGCAGGAGGCAACTCCAGGCCAGATGCAGAGGCTCTGGGTAGGTGTACTGCAACAGGTAACTGGTATAAAAATATAACACCAGACCCAGAATGATAATATAGCTGGCAGACAGTTATCTTGCATGTGGCCTACCCAGGTCCAAGCCCTGTTCCCTGTATGGTCCCCTAAGTCCATCAGGAGTGTTCCCTGAGCACAGGGATAACAGGAAATAAATAAAGCCAGGAATAGACCCTGAGTGTCACTGGGTGTAGTCCAAAAAGTCAAAAAATTAAATAAAGAAAAATGGAACAGCAAATGAAAGGTATCGGAACATCAAGATAGGCGTGTGAGTGGGGTCTGCTGGCCATGTGGCTCCAGCTGCTCCAGCAGCCCCCAGCTGCCTTTGCACTTTCGCATAGCGCAAGGGACAGAAGCTGTCCTCTGAATGAACGCATAAGAATGGTGAGTGGATACGGCACAGTTTACAAATCTGTACAGTTTACAAATCTGTACTTATAACTCGGGTCTGGCTGAAAAATACCAAGAACAAACAGTGCAACCTGGGAAGTCTAACTGGCAGGAAGTTGCTTTTGAAATAACATCATACTTCACTCACTCCCAGCTGCCACCTTTGACAGCCAGGTTGGACACCTCAATAAAACAGCCTGTTCCTTACAGTATTTTATTTTCTTGCAGCACTTCCCACTGTTTAAGGGGGACTCTGCCTGTTTTTGTGGCAGAATCCACACTCTGATTTAGATTTGCTTTTGGCTACAGCTTCTCCTGGTTGAAGAGGGTCCATGAAAGGAAGCCGAAGGAGAATTATGCATCCCTTACACGCTTGGATTTGTAGCTCCAAATTTTTTTCAAAGAACGCGGCTGGTTGACATTATAGGCGTTTTGAAGTACTTGTCTTTGAGAAATGCAGAGAACAATAAGAGCAAGAAAAGCTCTTTGATGGTCCGAATTTATTTTTATTTTATGTACTTATTAATTGTTCCACTTTCTCTCTCGTTCTAACCCAAGATTCTGTACATTGAAACAATAAAATAAGTAAAGACATGTGTCAGCTTAAAATCTCGATATTGGCTTGTCTCCGTGCCACAGTGTGTTCTGCCTCTTTCTGGGAAAGGCCCTTTCTGCGCTCTCCAGGCAGCGCTTTGATCCCAGGAGCAGCGCCATTTGGTTGTAAATGTATGTGGCGCCTTTGATCTAGTACTTAGCTGGTCTTATTTAAAATAGATAGCTTCTTTTATCTAGGCGGTGTTTATTGGGTCTCTCTCTATGAAAGATGGTTTAAATTGCTAGTATTTAGATAGAAATTTATGTACTTTCTAGAGATGGCTCAGGTCTGAATCTAATTCTTTAAATTCAAAAACCCCAATGCCTCTAGTTTAGATTTTGGAAAGCCAAAACCCTAATCCTATTAAAATGGGCTGACATCCTACAGATGTCAGGTAATGTTTGCAAAAACTTTGCTTTTTAACAGGAAACTGGTTGTCGAAACAATAAACATATCCAACAGTCAGGCAAAACTGGACTGCTCAGAGTGTCTGGACGAAGGGCTAATCATCCCTCTGAAAATCACTCCTTGCTTTTTGTTTGTTTGCTAGTTTTGTTTTCTTGGGGTCACATCCAGCTGTGCTCAGGGGTGACTCCTGGTTCTGAACTCAGGAATTACTCCTGGTGGTGCTGGGGTGGGGGTGAGGAACCTTATGGGATGCCAAAGATCAAACCCACGTTGGATGCATGCAAGGCTAAAGCCTACCTGCTGTACTATCACTCTAGCCCTGCCTGCCCCCTGCCCCCTGCATTTTCATATCACACATCTATGGGAGACAGACATGGGGAAGAGCTGCTACTGACTCTCCCTGTGCCCAGCCACTCATGAAGTGCCCAGGAGGGATGGCAGGTTCTAGCCCTGGCCCACCACCCCAGCAGAGCCTCACAACAAGCCAGACGACCCCCACTCCATGAGGACCTCCATTTTCCACATCCGGACTTCCCTCCTCGTCAGAACTCCCACTCAGCAGACCAGCCTATCACAGCCTGCTCGCGCGGCTGCTTGTGGCTGCGCGGTTCATCAATAAATGCTGGATTTTGAGATGACTACAAGAGTATGCTCCCCACACGGCAGAGCCTGGCAAGCTACCCGTGTCGTATTTGATATGCCAGATACCAGTAACAATTATAGACCTCATTCCCATGACCTGATGGAATGGTTTGAGGCTCTTTATGTTCCTGGAGCAAGCAGGTTCCCTTGGGCTCTACTTGCATGAGACAGGTCATATGGAGATGTTACTGGTGCCCGCTCGAGCAAATCGAAGATAAACGGGAAGACAGTGATACAGTGATACATCTATGGGTACACTCACACAGTACATTCACACAGAGTACACTTACATTGGAAATTTTATTTTGTTTGATGCAACATCTGGCTGTTCATAGGACTTACTCCGGGCTCTGTGCTCAGGGATCACTCCTGGCAGGGCTCAGGGGACCTTACAAGGTGCTGGAAATTTAGGCTGGCTTCATGCAAGTGCCTTCCCATTACACTATCACTCTGGCCTTTGGACATTGGAATTTTCATAATAAGAAGTATATATCCTTAACTATCTTCCTTAAGAGAATTTCTTTTCTCTTGTTGACTTTTTGTCTGGTGCTTCAGCAATCTGTTTGTCTTTCCTAGGCTGGACTCTGGATTCAGCTGTATTGCAGGTACTTAGCCACAAGGTTGCTTAAATCACATTCAGTCCTTAGGGATGGGTGTGGGAAGGAAAACTGGAAGTAAAGAACTAAGTGGTAAGTGCCTCCTGTCCTGGCCTGGGAGCAGTCAGGGAAAGCTTCCTGGAAGAAAAGGCATCAGTATTTCCATGAAAGACCACTTATTTCAAACTCAAGTAGCAACGTAGGTACCACAGAGAAATAGCTAGGGTGAGGTATATAAGTGAATGAAAAAATAAATACGATTTAAAAAAAACATGGCTCCAGAGAAAAACTCCTGAGATGGGACTAGGATACATGGAAAATAATCCCCTCAAGCATCATACTATTCCCTGGCACCCCCACTGTCAAAAAATAAGCTTTAGGCACCTTGATTAGCAAAGCTGTTCATAGTTGTTTCAGGCACACAGTGTCCCAACACCATCCAGAGTCGTTTCCTCCTCCAGTGTTCCCAGGTTCCCCACCCCCAGTCTGTCTCCCTAATAGGCACATTGCCCGCTTTGTTGTGGCAGCTGGCTCTCCTGCCGCCAGTGTTGTGGCTCTGAAGTTTAGACATAGACATACCACAGTTCTACATTGCCAGCGCCGGGGACAGCCCTGGCCCCTGCCTCTCTTCGCTACCATTCGCCTCCTTTTACTCCAGCCCTTGTTTTATCTTCCAACTTGCCTGTCCTCAACCCAGTGGAGATACTCACCCATCGCCCTAGTTGAGGGAAGAGAAGGCTTCCCACTTTTCCCAAGGAATCCTAGTAAGGGGACTCTATTCCCAGCCTCCCTGCCACGCCCTTCCTTTCCTCCGATCCTGTTGCTACTGATTAGCCTGCTTGTCTCCTACAGGGACTGACTGAGGACAATAGCCTGAGCCTGCTGTAACTTCAGCACCTTATCTGCTGACACCACTGGTGCCCCCTCCACTGAGCCAAATCAAACTTCCACTTCCAGAACTTTCACTGCACTTTTAAAAAAAAAAAGTATCATCCGAGATACAGTTAAAAAGCTGTTCCTGGTTTGATTTCAGTCATACAATGTTCTAAAACCCGACCCCAGTCACCCAGCTGCTCGAATCTGAGATCCTAGCATTTACCGTGGCACCCACAAAGCAACTGTCCCGTAAGGAGCAACCCTCCATTCCACAGCTGCATCGCACTGGCAGGAGGGGGCAGAGCCGGACGGTGGCTGGTGGACGGAGTCCAGGGCTTCACCCCCAGCAGGAGCCCTGGGGAGGGACAATGCCCACTTTACATAATGAGCCCAGCACAGCGGGCTCCAGGGACACTTTGCTTCTGTCTCTGCAGCCCTAGGACACACCAAGGCAGAACCCGTGGCTGGGTGAACTGATAAGAGAGAGGGCAGGATAAAATCAAGAACTAGAATGTCTGGATGGAAGCAGAGATTCCTGGGACAAGTGCATGGGGATGAATATTACACTTCGGGGAAATATTTGGGCGCAGGTGGCTAATCTTAGGGCTGCCTGCAGCCCAATCTTCAGGCGGGCCACGGGAACGGATTCCTTCTGAATTTGGGCGTGGTTGGAGAGTAAGACTGGGCCTTAGAAAGGAGGTGGGTTACTTGACAGGGCCGGAGCGATAGCCCAGCGGGTAGGGCGTTTGCCTTGCATGCAGCCGGCCCATGCCGGCCCGGGTTCGATCCCCGGCATCCCATATGGTCCCCCCGAGCACCACCAGGAGTAATTCCTGAGTGCAGAGCCAGGAGAAACCCCTGAGCATTGCTGGGTGTGACCCAAAAAAGCAAAAAAAAAAAAAAAAAAAGCAGAAGCTTTGGACTTTGGGCTTTGATAGAGCGCCCTCCACTGGTTGGAAGGTCGAGGGACTGAATCCGTCATATTCTGAGCGCTATTTGCCGCGTGTTTTGGTGCTTTATCCACAATCACACGCTGAGCCTGTGATGGAGTCTCTGCCACAGCGACTGTGATCATTCCCATGACAGAGGAGGAAACTAAGGCACGGGAAGACTAACTGGCCCCGAGTCTTTCAGCTCTGGAATTTGAACCCAAGGATACTCTAGAGTCTCTACTCTTAATTATGAAGTAGTTCCTCTTCCCTTATGACTGCTCTGGGTTTGTTAGTTTGCTTTCTGAAGCAAGGGTGCGGAAGGCTGTGATAATGAATTCAGTTACTCTGCACACAATAGCAGTGTGAGGGGCTGGAGTGATAGCACAAGGGGTAGGATGCCTTGCCTTGCACGTGGCCGACCTGCAGCTGACCCGGGTTGGATCCTTGGCATCCCATATGGTCCTCCGAGCATTGCCAGGAGTAATTCCTGAGTGCAGAGCCAGGAGTAACCCCTGAGCATCGCGGGTGTGATCCAAAAAAAGAAAAAATATAGCAGTATGAGCGTTGTTGCTTCCATTATATGTTTTGTTTTACTATTTTCATTATTATGATTACCTTTCTTATTGACTGAGGTTCTGTGCTTTAAAATATTGTTAATGATGGTTTCCTATGCACATGATCACAACACCTCTCACCAGGGTCCCTACCTCACTTCTTTTTTCTTTCTTTTTTTCACTTCTTTTTCAAGGACACAGCTCCCCTTCAACCCCCTCCCAAACTCAGCTGTGTGGGTCCAGTTCTCCTCTTGAGTTGCCTCTAGCCCTTTGCTGCTCCCTTGCTCTGCATTTAGGCACCGCGCCTCAGATAGATCCCTTCTGTATAACCCTTCCTGCTGACTAAATTCACTCAGACTAATACCCTCTATCCATCCATGCAGGGACAATCTGCATGACTTTGTTATTTCTTAGAGCTGCATCATATTCCATTGTGTGTGTGTGTGTGTGTGTACATACACCACAAGTTCTTGTTCCATTCACCCACATCCAAGCATTTGGGTTGTTTCCATTATCTTGACTGTTGTGCTGAACACAACGATGAAAATAGGTGTGTATATGTCCTGAGTTAATGTATTTGTCTTTTGGATATAGATACCATAAAGTGGTATTGCTGTGTCATATGAGAGTTCTACTGATGATTACTATTATTTATTAGCTGAAGGTGCAAAGCCCTTGGTGCTTAGCAGACATCCATTAGGAGACTGAATAGGAAACTGTGATAGGAGGCAACAAGCCTTTGAAGACCCTCCAAGACATCCACATGTGCTGAGGGGCCAAAAGGAGCCCTGCAGGGTGGACTGGAGATTAGCAGTGGGTATGGAAACACAGGTGCAGACAACCAATAGATGAACACAAGCGCCCAGAGACCACTGGTGCTAGGAAGAAACATGCGATGCCGAATCTCTCCATCACTCCTTTCTCCTTCCTTCTCCAGTGCTGCCTGAGTAGAGCAGAGGCCCGTCGGGACGCCGCCAAAGTGGCTCTCATCAACTCCCTCTTCAATGAGCTGCCCTCACGCAGGATCACCAAGGAATTCATCATGGAGAGTGTGCACGAAGCAGTTGCCTCGACCAGCGTAAGTGCCCACCGGGGAGGGAGGAGCGGGCTCTGCTGACATTGAATCTCAGGAGATGCCAAAGTGAGCAGATTCTGTAAGCGCTAGACAGGTTTAATTATTACCCATTTAGTCATTAATGTTCAGCAAAAACAACAACCCTCAGAAGGTCTGCTTTGATTGGCAATCATGAGGTTGAAGCTGGCTCCCCAGACCACCTCTCAAGAATGCTCTTGGCCTCTTGGACTCACCATGAATAAGCTTTAAATCAAAGTATAACATTTGCTTGATTTGTTGATTGGAATAATTGCCACTTGCCCAACGTTAACTCTTTGAGGACCCGAGAACACGTGCAGTTGAATCTGCTTTAATCTAGTGACAAATTCAATCTGGTGATACACACCCTGCCAGTTTTGCCCAAATTCAAGCATTCCTTACTGATGTGCAGAATAAGTACTGTCTTCTCTGAAAAGCCATAGCCTCACTATTTGGTGGCTAGTAGAAGTATCATGCTTCATATCAATTATTTGTGACAAAGAGCTCTGGAATTTGCTTAATCGTCAAACCCAAAGCATCTGTAAGAGCCAGCAAGCGGCCCGAGAGATTCTGACAGGAAGTGTCTGGGCTCTGCAGCAGTAGATGCGAAGCTGTGTGAAAGATTAATGCTCCTGACCCTGCTTCCTCCAGAGGAAGTTTGGGGGGTCACAATAGCAGGTGTCTCCCTGGGTGTCCTGGGAGGGCAGAAACTTGGCATTACCTAAGGGATTAGCCACCTCCGGGCTTTGCCTTTAGCATGGATCAACCCCATCTGGTATTTTCTTTCTTTGATTTCCTTGATCCGGCTGAAAAGAATTTGTCATCCTGCGGAAGATGCTGCTCATGTGAAAGATATTATTCCAAGAGCACCGGCTCATGTGCTCCCTTTCCTCTGATAAGTGCTCTTATCGAATAGAGAAGACGGATGGGAAACACGGGGACAGGCTGGAGGAAGCCGAGGCAGCTCAGAGAGCTCTGCTCTCTCGCTCACTCCACTCTCGCTCTCCCTCTCTGCAGAGGATGAAAGGAAGCCTTTATTTTCTAAGTCTGCAAATTTTAAGTGCCTTTGAGGGAGAGAGTTAAGAAAATGATGCCTGATTTATTGGTGCGGAATTTACTCAGCGGCAGGGAGGGGCCCTCAGTGTAAATGTAATTTATCATTTTCTTTCCCTTGGAAATTTCTAAGGGAAGAGAATATATATGGCTCGCATGCTTCTGCATGGATTTCCTCTGGGATATTTAAAGAGCCAACATAAATATTTCAGCAGCAGTGTGTTAATGTTGTTGCATTCAAAAGCAATAAATTTGCTGCTATCTGATGCTCGCAGTTGTTCGATCAGTCTCAAAGTCTTGCCCACCTTCTTGGGAACCCGAGGTTGTGGGGTATTGGAGGGCAAGTCCTCAAGTGAGCTCTAGCCATCATGCTCCCTAAACAAAAGCAGAACTTCATTACTGCTCGCTGCCCACACCACACCATGGCCGCGTGTGCACGTGCACGCACGCACACACACACACACACACACACACACACACACACAGTTTCTGAAGATTAAGTGAACAAGAAGCCAAACACCAGCATATTATGAAAAACTCCTGCTATGGATCACGGTAATAAACAGCAAATGGTCCATGCAACCAGAAACCTCTTTCTTTTTTCGGTTGCACCGTTTTGTTCAGTGATCTCTGGATGACGCCAGGTACAAGATTATAAGAGCAGATGCTGGCAGCTCCAGCGGGCAGCAGCACAAACATCACCAACACCACTGTCCAGACCCTGAGCTAGGAGAGAGCATGTCTGCTTTGGGGTAATGATTCTGTGAGCAAGTATACAATTAACTCACCGTGTACTCAAAAGCTCTTTTCAAAGATGACAGTATCCTTTTTTACTTTGAGTGAGGATGAGATGAAGATGTTCATCTCAACAGGCTAAAGTCTTGGCTCTAGAATGTAGCCTGAAACATCAGGACTGCTGCAGCTCACCGGCTACTCTGCGCAGGGAGTAGCTGTGGGCCACAGTGTTTACTCAGGGCCTCCCGAAGAGGAGGAAGAGTACAATGGTTCCCTTCCCCTCTTTCCTCCCCAAGGGCACTCTGGACGATGCAGACGACCCCAGTACCAGCGTTGGAGCCTACCACTACATGTTGGAGTCCAACATGGGGAAGACCATGCTGGAGTTTCAGGTACCAACTTCCGGTGCACATTTCCTCATCACGCCACTGAGACACGGGGTGACGCCACTCTGTCCACTAATGTTTCTCCTCCTGATCCACTATTTGTGCTAGTCTGTGCGTTTCGTCATTTTAACTTGACCTTCTTAGAACTTGGCACTTTAACTCCACCTTAGCCACACTCAGCAGGCCGATAGAGACAAGGCACCGTCTTTTTTTTTTTCTTTTTTTGGAATGCAAGCCAAAGACTTGAGTCGAAGAACGGGCAAGAAGCTTTCCGAGCTATGCTTCTCATGCCTCAGTTCAGAGTCTTCCCTCAAAGCCAAGCCAGTCCTCTGAAGTGTTGCTTGACCATTGGGTAGTTTTCTTAAACAGAATCTGCTCCTTTCTGGCGTTAAATGCCAGTATCTAGCCATCATAACCAACCCCTTCCATCTGCTCCTGGGCCAGCAAGGACAGTGCTCAGGAGCTTCATGAGCTGTTTATGTACGTTAAAGGATTGTCGCAGTCAGAACAGCTGCCACTTGTTGGATGCTTGTCTGGCACTGAGCTGAGCAGGAAGCATGTTCTCATTTAACCCATTCCAGAAACGTGTGTGTGTGTGTGTGTGTGTGTGTGTGTGCATGTTTATTATCCTTGTCTCACCTCCGTAAGAAGGTGAGACAAGAGCCAGGGGTCAGGCCTAGGTAGACAGACTCCACCTCTCACAGTCCTGACTGTTCTGTGTTGGGCGTGGCAGATAGGAACCCATGGAGCATCAAATGTGGCCATTCTGACAAGCTCACTTGAGCGCAGCTAAGCCAGCATCTACCTGCAGTGCTAATGGCAATAACAAAATGAAGAACCTTTATAGGCATTATTTCTATTTTTAAGTCGATTTAGAGA
Source organism: Cryptotis parvus (assembly GCA_021461705.1). Taxonomy (NCBI): domain Eukaryota; kingdom Metazoa; phylum Chordata; class Mammalia; order Eulipotyphla; family Soricidae; genus Cryptotis; species Cryptotis parvus. The sequence continues at coordinate 23,219 of JAJIBD010004976.1, forward strand.
AACCCATCATTAATTACAGAGTTAGATTTCAAGAAGCATCTGAAATACAACATAGTACCCACAGTAAACGTTTCAATAGTATCACAGTTGAGCCCTGAAGCCATTAACTCTCAAATACTTTTCTGAGGAAATTCAAATTTTCAAATTCTCTTCTCAACTCCAAATAATATAGATACTTTGAATAAATAAATAATTGCTTTATTTAGAGGTGACTACAACAGTATGCCACCTGCACGGCAAGCCTGGCAAGCTGCTTGTGTAGTATTTGATATGCCAAATACCAGTAACATTTATATTAGGTCATTCCCGTGACCTAGTATAATAGTTTGAGGCTCTTTATGTTCCTGGAGCAAGCGGATGCCTTTGGGTTCTCCTAGCATGAGACAGGACATATGGAGATATTACTGGTACCCGCCTAGCAAATAGATGATTAACAGGAAGATAGTGATAGTGATAGTGACTTTGAATAGATCTGTTTTGCCTGCCAAAGAGGAGTGTGTGTATGCATGCGCATGTGTGTGTGTGTGTGTGTGTGTGTGTGTTTGACCCATATCCCATATGTGTTGGAAGCAAAAAATATTCTTCCTTCATGCTGTTCCAGAAGGAATTCTGCTATGCCAGATTCTCTGAAAGTTGCCCTGGTCTCTTTCTTCGCCTTTGCTGTCATTGATCGGCCTTACAGGAGATTCAGGGCAAATCATCCATCAATAGCTTTGCCATGGCTAGTTTCTCACCTATAAATCTGTCCCCTCAATCGTATATCAATCAGGAAGAATAATTTAGGTGGTGTCACGTACCAGTGATATGATGGGGAGAGCAGTCTAGGCATACGGGAACTGTTCAGAGAAAGAAGGCCAGCAGCTGTCTCCTACGCCAACGTGCTTCTGAGGAAAGGAGGCTTCATTTGAAGTGCAGGGAGGCCTCTGCATGAATTCCCCCAAAGGCTTCAGATGAGGACATGGTCATTTCCCTGAACTCCGCATTTTCAAGACTCTTGATAAGAAAAAGATGAAACTGTCAAGGTCCCTTTGTCCCTATACCTACTTCAGGTCAATGGAATTGGTGGCACAGACGGCCTGGTAAAAGAAAGGGAACACAAGGGGCCTGGAATGGCCGGGAATAGGGTATTTGTCTTGCATGCAGCCTTACCCGAATTCAATCCCCAGCATCCCATATGGTCCCCCAAGCCCTGCCAGGAGTGATCCTTGAGCACAGAGCCAAGAGTGAGCCCTGAGCACTGCTAGGTAGATCCCAAAAAGCAAAGGGTGGGGAGAGAGAGAGAGAGAGAGAGAGAGAGAGAGAGAGAGAGAGAGAGGAGAGAGAGATAGGAGAGAGGAGAGAGAGGAGAGAAAGAGAGGAGAGAGAGAGGAGAAAGAGGAGAAAGAGAGGAGAGAGAGGAGAGAGAGAGAGGAGAGAGAGAGAGAGAGAGAGAGAGGAGAGAGAGGAGAGAGAGAGAGAGAGAGAAAAGAGAGAGGAGAGAGAGAGGAGAGAGAGAGGAAAGAGAGGGAGAGAGAGGAGAGAGGAGAGAGAGGAGAGAGAGAAGAGAGGAGAGAAAAGGAAAAGGGAGAGAGAGGAGAGGAGAGAGGAAAGAGAGAGAGGGAGAGAGGGGGGGAGGAAGAGAGAGGAAGAGGGAGGAGAGAGTGAGAGAGGAGAGAGAGAGAAAGGAGGAGAGGAGGGAGGAGAGAGAGAGGAAAGAGAGAAGGAGGGGGGAGAGAGAGGGAGAGGGGAGAGAGGAGGAGGAAAGAGAGAGAGGGAGAGAGGGGGAGAGAGAGGAGAGAGAGAGAGGAGAGAGAGAGAGAGAGAGAGAGAGAGAGAGAGAGAGAGAGAGAGAACACCTGCCCTGGGACTGGGAGAGCTCAAAGGGCCCAGCATAGGTTTTCTGTGTGGGAGGTCCCGTTGAAACTGTGGCACCAGCAGAAGTGACCCCAAGACCCAGAAAGAAAAAAATGTCCTATTGGCTAATGTGTGGAATCTGCTCTACCACTTGCCACCGTGACCATAACTATTCAGCTATTCAGACACTCAGTGTTTCCGGTCCATCAAATCAGAATCGCAGGGTCTCAGGGCCCATGGTTATGACTTTGTGGGACTTTCATAATAGGTCATTCAGAGAGACCCTGGCCCCAGGAAGAACCTCAATGATTTTAATTTCTCTTGTTTAACTCTGACACAAGAATATTGTTCTTAAAAAATGTTACAAATGAGTATTGCCTGTGCCTGTACACAGTAGCTTGCATGTGATTTAGTAGCTATTTTCAAAACCCAGCAACTAGTTTTTGAACGTGATGACTTAGTCTGCCAAAGATGGAAACGGTAAGAGTTTTTGGGAGAAAAAGAACAAAAATCTGAGACTTCCCAGAAGTAGGTAAAGCTCTAGCCCAGCACCACTCAAATTTCTTTGACCGGAGTGTTCTCCCCGCCAGTGTTTGCTGTGTGGTCTATTTAGCCGGGCATTTAAAGAGCTGAATGAATCATTTAAGTCATCCTGCAGAAGTACTTCATAAATTCTCAAGCAGGAGGCTGTGGCTGCAGAATGGGGACCGAAGCAGAGGACCGGTGACAGCAGGGAGGAACCCCAGGGCAGCCCCGCAGGAGAGGACTGGACCGGCTCCCTCTTCCTGGCCCCGCTCAAGGTCGCCCGCTGCGCCAGGGCGCATTCCTGACACCCGGGGTTAAATGCCTCCGTTTGTGTCTGCACAGATGCCGGCAGTTCCCTGCTCCTGGTGGGTCACGACTGAGTCTGGCTTTCGCTGTGGAGGACGGTGCCACGTCAAATCAAATCGGGGTCTCCTGATGGCTGTTGACTTGGAAGGGGCGTCCCCCTTAGGAGGCAGAGGCCTGTTGGGAGGTGGTCTGATGGGGGTGGTAGGGGGCGGGGAATGGCTGCTAGCCTCGGCCCTGGGTCTCGTCAAGGTCAGCTTGGGGGCTGGCTGCAGGGAGGCTGCTCCTGGGATTGATTCCCGGGCCTAATGCAATCCCAGGAAGAGCTGTTTATTTACATCTCTGCTAAATTCCTCCAGGTCGCCTTTTAAAACCCCATCCCATAAACAAATTTCCTCTTAAATCCGCTCTCTTGGGTGGGGGAGATGGTGCCCACCTGTTTTTCAAGTTCTCCGTTTACACTGTTTGTTTTTCTTATTTCTGATGAATCGCAGAGCCCCGCCAGCGGTCGCACAGAGCAACGCTGCGCCTTCTCTCCCCACAAAGCGGCTGAAAGGCCAAGGCTTGTCTCTCGGAGGTGGCGCCAGGCCCGCCCCGCGCACAGAGCCGGCTTGTTGCCCGTTTATATGGGATGAATGACATAATGACCGCCCGGGGAAGCCCCGGGGCTGCGGCTGCCCACTCTCCCGGCTGGCTTTTCTCTCCCGCTTTAAATTGACTTTGCCACTGGGGTCTGGCTGCGGGATTTGCAGGGCCCCGGGTCCAGTGCAAAATGAAAACGCAGGGAAGGCTTTTGAGCTGAAAACTCTAAAGCATTGCAAAACAGCAGAGAATTAAGCCAGGCCAGAGGGTCCTGTGTAACGACCTTGATCAGGTGCTCAGGGACCAGCTTTGTTCCCCAGACAAAAACTGGGAAGAGTGGCAGAGACGGAGGCATTCTTTGGGTGCAGAATCAAAGAGCAATAAAGAGCTCCGGAAAGTTCAGTCGTCAACCTAGCTAATATAATGATGCAGCTCTTTTAAAACCTAAATGCCCAGAGAGAGACAGCGACAGAGACAGAGACAGAGATAGAGACAGAGACAGAGACAGAGACAGAGAAAGACAAAGAGAGAGAGAGACAGAGACAGAGAGAGAGAGAGAGAGAGAGAGAGAGAGAGAGAGAGAGAGAGAGAGAGAGAGAGAGAGAGAGAACAGCAGGTAAACCCCTTTCCTTGCATTCTAACGACGCTGGTTCGAGCCTAGAGCACCTCATAGGGTTCCAAAAGCACCAGCAGGGGTCGGCCCTGAGCACCACTGACCCAAATGACCTCCGCGTTCAAATTGAATGCACAGAAGTCATGAAACAAAATAACCAAATTTCAAATGAAAGCTCCTGAACGCTTTGCTGGAGTCTTGTCTCAGCCAGTGTGGGTAAAACCAGACCCCTGTGGTTAACTCTGCCCCGCCAGACTCCCCATGCTGGTCTAGCAGGCCACATCACACTGACAAGGCAACACAACAATGACCTCCAAGGGGCAAGAGACTGCGCAGGACCCAGCTTCCCCAAGGTCTGGGCTGAGGCCAGAAATGGCGTGTAGGAATCCATGAAGCTGGACTCAGCCTCCCAGAAGCCTGTGCCTGTCCGTGGCAATGGCAAAGCTCCGCTGGAGTCCCGCTGGAGTGTGAGCACAGCACAGAGCTTCAGGCAGTTCCCAGCAGGGAATTTAGTCCTAGGAGGGAGAATCAGTTTAGTCCTAGGGACGGAGTGGGTCAGAAAGACTGTGAAATTATTTATCATACATTCCGTAGTGATGGGAGCAAGGTTAGTACCTTTGCAGAAGAAGGAATAAGGGGTGAGAAGGTGGGTTAGGGATGAGCTAGGACAGTACAGTGTTTACCATGCATGCTGTCAACCTGGCTTGATCCCCAGCGTAGCAAATTTCTAAGAAAGCCCAAGCACTGCCAGGAATGAGCCCGGAGCATTGCTGGCTGTAATCCCCTAAAAAGAAAGAGTTCTTTGGGGTCAGAAATATTGTACAGGATAAGGCGCTTGCCTTGCACATGCCAGGGATCAATCTCTGGCACCACATATGGTCCCCTGAGCTCTATGGAGTGATTCCCTGAGTACACAGCCAGGCTCTCTGGGCACCACCAGGTGTGAGCCCAAAAGCAAAAAATGTGGATAACACCGGGGTGGGTACCGACGCCAGTTCTGTTACCCAGCACCATCCTGCCCAGAAGGCAGCACTGGGTAAGTGCTCTGGGGCGATCTTGGGAGGGGGTGGGCCAAGCTCCCAGCCTCCACTCACATCCCAGCAGCTGCCACCACGCCTCAGGCTGGGCTGCCCAGTTAAATATTCTGCACTTTGGGGGCCACCTCTCCAAACTGCAGTAGTAACCTCCAGGGAGAGCACGGCAGATTGGATGGGAACATAAGGGAGAAACTGACCAAGCTGGACTAGCAGAACCCTTTCCACAGAAGGCTCCCCTAACTGTTCAACAGAAGCTCAGTAAACCCTCAGGCAAGGATTTGCTGGCCTCATGGTGAGATACAACAATTTTTACAAGCTCTTTTTCTTTTATTTTATCTTGTGCTTCTTTGGGCGTGGGTGCTCAGGGATCACTTCTGGCAGAACCGGGGACATATGTGTGGTGCCGGAGATTGAACCGGGGTCAGCTGTGTGAGAAGAAAGTGACTTCCCCATCCTATCTCTGCAGCTTCTATTTGATTGTAACATTCAGAGATTCTTGACTCAGATATTAGGGGATCTTTCCATCCTTTTTCACATCACCAAGAATTCAGTAGGAAGAAGGTACTATGAAGGGAGGCAAAATTGTTGCCTTTTTTTTTTTTACCTTCCCTCTTAGCCAAATTAACAAAAGAGAAGTGGCAGTTTATTGCCAGGTTTATTGAATGTTTACTAGAAGCGAGCCAAGAAAGAAAGAGAAACTCCCAGAGGTGGCGGAAAATTCAGTCTTAAATGGCAGCTTCCTAAAGGCGGGATGGGGCTTCTTCAGGGGAGAGAACATTTATTTCTTAGGATGATTGGGAGTTGGAGCTGACAGGGTTTTGCATGTAGGGGGTCCAAGGTCAGTGCCCAGCTCTGCGTGATCCCCGGCACCGCGAGGAGTAACCCCCGAGCAATGGTAGGATTGCCACCAAGCACCACTAGGTGTTCCCATACCAAAAAAAAAAAAAAAAAAATCCCCACCGGCCAGCGAATAAGAGATAGAGAGCCACATTCTTGAGGCCGGGCAGGGTGTCCAAAATGGAGTGGACTGTTTCTAAGCTCCCCACTCAAATGATCATTATATCAAAGTGGCTGATTTGGGAATGGTGTATTATGACTGTTCAGTGTCATGCTTTATTTAATGACTCCTTTAAAATCGATCAGCTGGGGGCTGATAGCACAGTGGATGGAGTACTTGCCTTGCATAGAGCTGACCAGGATTCAGTCCTTGGGATTCCATATAGTCCCCTGAGCACCTCCAGGAGTAATCCCTGAGCACAGAACCAAGAGTAAATCTGAGCACTATCAGTTGTGTAAGGCTCTTCATTTTCCTGAAGCAACCAGATGCCATTGGGCTACATTGGCATGTGATAGGGTCAAATGGAAATGTTACTGGTGCCCGCTCGAGCAAATTGATGAATAACGGGATTCAAGTGATCAAGTGATCAGTTGTGTAATAAAACAAAAAACATACACACATACAAACTGATCAACTGAAATATTGCCAGGCTCATTCTGAAGAGTCACCAGTGTAGTAAGAGCAGGAGGGGTTCTGTTTCCTGGCCCCCTGGGCTTGTGGCTCTGCCCCCGAAACTCTCACTGATGCGCCTTTCACTTGTGTGCTCTTGACTAATGACATGCATTTGGGTTTGGCAGGAGCTGATGACTGTTTTCCAGCTCTTGCACTGGAACGGAAGCCTCAAGGCGCTGCGTGAAACTAGGTGCTCCCGCCAGGTGAGAGTCTCCTGCCCAGGCCTGCGCTTCGGAGGGTTTGCCATCTTTCTAGAAGATTTCCTTTCTCTGGTGTTCCCCTACTTAAATGTAGGACTGAGTAAAGAGACGACAAGAAGAAATGAGAGCGTCTTCTCAGTGGAGTCCAGACAAGCCTGTGAATGCAGGTGTAGGAGCCATTGGACCTGCAGAGTGGGGAGCGCATGCGGACACACTGGGGCTCGGAGGCAGACACTCTCGACCTGCTCAGAACATGCACCTTCCTCTGGTCTCCAGTGCAGAGGGAAAGCAGAGGGCACTGCTGTTTTTTCAGTTGTTTGGGGGCCACACCCAGCGATGATCAGGACTTAATCGTGCTGTACACTCGGGAATAATTCCTGGTGGTGCAGGAGACCATATAGGGATTCTGGGGACCAAACCTGGGTGAGCAGTATGCAAAGCAAGCTCCCTGCCCTCTGTACTCCCTAGACCCTCTAAGCTCCCTTTTGTTTTGTTTGTATTCTGCTGTACTCAACAGTGCTTGGGTCTTGCTCCTGGCTCTGAGTTCAGGGATCAGTGCTGGTGGCGCTCAAGGGACCAAAAGGCATCTTGGGAATGAACTTGGGCTGGTTGAATGCAAAGCAGGCTCTGTCTTGGGGGGTTTGTTTACACTTGGGGTCACACCCAGTGGTTCTCAGAGGCTGCTTCTGGCTCAGTGCTTGGGGAGTGGGGCCGTTCCCTTTGGTGCTCAGGTTGCCGCCCAGTGGCAGCAACAGATCCTGGATCTTGTGCCCAACAGCAGACACCCTGTCTGCCGATCTCCATCCTGAGGACACTGCTTCTCCCTCCTGGAGAGAAGCCAAATTGTCTGTAGTGGGAGCATTTTTCATGCCTTCGAGAAGTCTTCAACAGAAATGATTATAAAGGTGAACCGCATGCATTAAAACCACCCCTTTTATCTGCTTGGAATGGAATTCTTTATTTTCTTCAGAAGGGGTGAGAGACTCTTCCTACTTTTTTTCCAGAGGAAAGCCTCCTCTTAAGTATCAAATAGTTTTTACCTTCTGCCCTCCTAGACTTATCCTCCTTCAGCCAACACTAGACTCTGAACGATGGAAAGTTATTGTTGAGAATTCGCTAACAGGAATGTGAGGATCAAAACCCTCACAAACCAGCACCATGAAGGAGAAGTCAGAGCTTCCCAGCACTCTGAGCCCCGGGAGCATTGAGCTGTTCTTTGCTCAGAACGTCTGATGCTCAGAATATCAAAGATGGAAAAGAAACGGGTAGCTGACAATGGCTTTGACTATTTTTTTCCCTTTGATTTTTGTAAAAGGACTTGAAATATGCTGGGTTGGTTACAAACACTTTTCCATGATTGTTTTTCATTTGTTAAGGTCATAAATAAATAACATATGTTCTTAAAAATAAAAATAAGCAATTCATCCACTGCACACAAGCTTCTTAAAGCGCAATGGACATCAGACCTCTACGTGATATTATAATGTGCTGGTATTTGGTGTGTGTATGTGAGAATTGACAGGAAGTAACATTTGGTATCTTGCAGAATCAGAGACTAGCCCATGCAGGGCTGGTGATGGTCCCCATGGCAATAACAGTGGATTCCCTTTGAGGGGCTTTGGAGCTCTTTCTGGGGTTCCCTGGGCTTGTGCTGCCTCTTCCTCAGCTCAGAATAGTCATTAGCAGCTGGTGCCCCGAGTCTCCTGGTTTCCCAGCCCTGTCCTGTGCTCCCTGGACCCCAAGCCACCTACTCTCTGAATGCTTGTGGCCAAACCCAGTTCTGCGCATCCCTCCATGGAGCCTGCCCTGTGGCTCTCAGGGCTGACTCCTAGCTCTGTGCTCAGGGATCACTCCTCGAGGGGTTCAGGCAACCATATGTGGTACCTGAGATCAAACACAGATCAGGCACTTGCAAGTTAAGTGCCTTCCTATGTACTATTGCCCGGCCCTGCCCCTCTCTCTTTTGGCCAAAGGACACAGTGCCATGCATAGAGCTCCAGGCGTAGGTGAGGGAGGCCCACAGTAGTCACGCTCTCAAGAAAAGGCACACTCAGAGAGGCCTGAGCTCTGTGCACAGAAGATCACTGGGCTCTGACGGCATGGAGGGACGCTTGCTTGCCGGGGGCCACACTCCTCCCTGTTTGTGAGGAGTACCTGTGACAGCAGAGGTGTGCATGAGGGCCACGGCTGGCAGAGGATAGGGATTATGGGCCAGGCCCAGGCCCTGCCGGACTGTCTCTGACGCTCTGGCTGTGTCTCTTGCCACAGGAAGTCATCTCCTACTACTCCCAGTACTCGCTGGATGAGAAGATGCGGAGCCACATGGCCCTGGACTGGATCATGAGGGGAGCCGAGAGGCTCCGGGGGGCGCTCTCTCAGGAGCTGCGGATGGCCCCGCATGAGCTGGAGCAGGCAAGGGAAGGCTGGACAGGAGCTCCGGTTTTACAAAGAGAAGAAGGAGATCCTGAGCCTTGCCCTGACGCAGATCTACAGCGAGCCTGACACTTCCTCCCCAGTGACGACCAGCTGAGCCTCACTGCCCTGTGTGGATACCCCTAGGGCACCCAGACAGACAGATGGACACACGGACATACACAGGGACACACAGATATTCTCGGAGACACACAGAGACTCACGGACACACAGGGACACACAGATAGAGACACATGGGCACACACAGGAACACACAGACAGACACAGGGACACACAGACACAGGGAAGCACAGGTCAGAGATACACAAGCATTTGTGGGGAAACACACATGGACAAATACACTCACACATAAACACACAGATACATACAACATAGTGACAGACACACAGTCACACAGAGAGAGACACACAGACATGCATGGACACACAGGCTTGCAAGGGGACACACAGATACACATGAACACAGACACACACATAGTCAAATAGAGAAACACACAGACACATGGCACACACACATACACAAGGGGATAAACACAGTCACACAGAGAGAGACACAGGACATATACAAACACAGATACACATGGACACATAGGGACACACAGATGCACATAGATACATTCACACAGAGACACACACAAAACACACAGTCATAGACAAACATACACACACTCATACATACACACCAATCCCAAGAATGGCAGAAGTCAGAGGCATATGAAATGTCACTCACTGAAGGAAGCCAGGCTCTGGGGCCTTTCCCCAAGGACTGGCTGAACCCACCTCTCCCAGCACCTCTTCTACTTACAGAGTCTGAGGCAGCGAGCACCACATCACAACACCCAGCCCAGCAGCTCCAACAAAAGGGTAGAGACAGAACGGTTTGAAAACCATTTTCCAGACCTAGGTCCAACCTGAAGCCAGCATGGCGTGGGCTTTATTAGACTGAGTGTGTTTCTGAGAGAATCTGGGAGCATAGCAGCCCTTTAGAAACTGTCAGCCAGGACTGGAGCATTTATATTCCAGTATTATTGCAAGTTTTATTTTTTAAATTCCTCGGGTTACATAAACAATGTGGATTATTTTTAAAGCTATCTAAAAGGTTAGGGTTTCTTCATAAGGTTTATAAAACAAGACATAGATTACAATCTAACAGGTGTGGTATAACAACAGCAGGAATATTTTTCCAGACATCCCTTATCAAAGGTCTTAAGAGCTAATAGTATAAAAATGCAAATACACTTAATGTGTCTTAAAATACCATTGCAAGTCTTTATTCAAGCACTCTTTCATATGGTGGTAAATGGTACTAGACTAGTGACCAGAGAGATAGTACAGCCTTAAGATGCTGGCATGCAGACGACTTGGGTTCTGTCCCTGACACCACATATGGTCCCCTGAGCCCTGCCAGGAGTGATCCCTAAGCACAGAGCCAGGAGTAAGCCCCGAGCACTGCCAGGTATAGCAAAAACAGGGTTAGGGGTTAGGGATGTGCCCTTCAATACTTCTTCAAGGATGAGTAATTGTTATGAGTACTGTGATCATAAATGCACATTTCTAATTTGAAACTATGACTTCAACTGTTTTGTTTTTATTTTTGCCACCTTAGGCATTTCTACAATGGAGAAAATTACTGGCATTTTAAACAATTTTCTTTTTTTTTTTTTGCTAGAACTGCCACTTTTTTTAAAATTTTTTATTTTTACAGTTACAAAGATATACAATTAAAAAGTTCATATTTGGGTTTTGGTCATACAGTGTTCCAGCACCCATCCCGCCACCAGTGCCCATCTCCCACCACCAACGTCCCCAGGTTCCCTCCCCCTCCCCCAGCCCTCCTCCATGGCAGGTTCTTTATTTCTTTCCCTTTCTCTCTCTTTCTCTTTTCCTTCCCCTCCAGACTATGGATTTCAGAACACACATTAAAGCGTTGTCATGTTTGAACAATTTTCTGCATGCCACAAAATTGACTGGTTTCTCATGCATTTATGAGAAGTGATCTTTAGCTCTCTTTATTATGATTCACACCCAGGGCTCTGCCCCATGGGCCCTGGATGGTTGATGGTCTAACATAGAAAAAGACTGGGCCCCCTGGGATGAACCCAGAGCCACGGCAAAGCCTGGCAAGCTACCTGTGGTGTATTCGATATGCCAAAAACAGTAACAATAATGGACCTCATTTCCAAAGAATGGAGAAGTTACTGGCGCCCGCTTGAGCAAATCAATGAACAACGGGAAGACAAATGGTACAAGTAATTATGATTCAAGTACACATGCTGCCAACAGGTCAAATGTGGTGCCATGAAGATGAAAATACTTGAATCATCTCTGGTTTTTTTGGGGGGAGAGGCACACTTGGGTGGTGCTCAGGGGCAGTGCTTAGGGGATATTCCTGACTCTGCACTAGGAATGACCTTGGAGCAGTGCTTGGGGACCATGTGGTGGTAGAGAGGGAACTGGGGTTGGAGTACCAGCAAGGCAAGCACCGTCACGTTCATGAACTATCTCTCCAGCCTTGAAACTTCTTTAAAGAAGGAATATTTCAAAATGGCTTGGCTCATTCAGTTGATTAGAAGACCCAAACAAATATAAATAGCATTTGGATTGTTGCTGTTCATTTAAATTTAAGTAAGAATGGCTGCTGCATCCATTTTAAGAACTTACTAAATTTCTTATCTAAAATATGGAAAGAAATTATTCTGCATTTAGTTTAATTCAAAACATTGAAAACCATTTTCCTCAATTTTATATATTTCTTTTTTACCCTTAGAATCAGGCCTTTTTGAAATCTAAAATCTTTGTAGCTACATTAAAGTTTGAAATATATAATACTTTACCCTTATATCTAAAGATACACAAAGGTAATTGCCACTTTAAATCCCCATGGAAACTACTACACATCAATCTCACATTTTGGAGTTGTTGATAATAACTGGTAATTGATATTGATGTTGATTTAGAGTTATTGATACTATAAGCTTCGTCATATTCCCTTCCAGTGGCACATTGAGTTTCATATTTACACTATCTTGTGTCTTAAAAGGTAATAAACACTATGAGTATTAGGTAAACTTATAAAAAAGATGTTTTTCTTAAATTATACATTTTATTATACCACTGTGAGATATACAATTACAAAGTTGTTCATGTTTGGAGGTTTTGGTCACATACTGTTCCAGCACCCGCCCTCCACCAGTGCCCATTTCCCACCACCAATGTCCCCAATTCCCTCCTCCCTCCCATAGCCTGCCTAAATGGCAGGTTCTTTATCTCTTTTCTTTCTCCCTCTCTCTCTTTTCCTTCTCTTACACATTGTGGGTTGCACTACATACACTTAGAAGCCATCATGTGCATTTTTTGCCTGTATTTAATGCTCAGTTCTATGGTTGGTATCAGCCCTTTCCACCTTTATTCACACATGTTCCCTTCTCTGTCTTACCTAACCTCTGACTCCCTCAAGTTTGCGGTAATTTCCACTTTTGGAAAGACCGCCTGATATATTTATGTCATGCAAATAAATGCAGTCATTCTATGTCTCTCTTTCCTTCTGACTAATTTCACTCAACAAGATCCTTTCCATGTCCATCCATTTATAGCCAAATTTCATAACTTCATTTTTCCTAACAGCTGTATAGTATTCCATTGTGTAGATGTACCACAGTTTCTTTATCCAGTCATCAGTTCTCGGGCATACTGGTTGTTTCCAAATTCTGGCTATTGTAAATAGTGCTGCTATGAACATAAAAGTGCGGATTGTGTTTCCGCTGTGTGTTTTTGGCTTCCCAGGATATATTCCCAGGAGTGATATGGCTGGGTCAAAAGGGAACTCAATTTCTAGTCTTTGGAGGAATGTCCATATTGTTTTCCAGAAAGGTTGTACAAGTCGACATTCCCACCAACAATGTATGACAGTCCCCTTTTTCCCCCCATCCACGCCAGCACTTGTTGCTTTTACCCTTTTGGATATGGGCCAGTGTCTGTGGTGTGAGGTACCATGCTGTTTCAATCTCATTGCTATTTTGATTTGCATCTCTCTGATGATTAGTGATGATGAGCATTTTTTCATATGCCTTTTGGCCATTCAAATTTCTTCCTTGTCAAAGTTTCTGTTCATCTCTTCTCCCCCATTTTTTAATGGGGTTGGCTGTTTTCTTCTTATATAGCTGTACCAGTGCCTGATATATCCTAGATATTAACCCCTTATCAGATGGGTATTGGGTGAATATTCTTTCCCATTCTGTGGACTGTCTTTCTATCTTGGTCACTGTTTCTTTCGAGGTGCAGAAGCTCTTTAGTTTCATGTAGTCCCATATGTTTATCTTTTCTTCTAGATGCTTTGTTAATGGTGTTTCACCTTTGAAGATGTCTTTAGCTTCAATGTCGTGGAGGGTTTTTCCTATATTTTCTTCAACGTACTTTATGGATTCAGGTCTGATACTGAGATCCTTAATCCATTTTGATCTGATTTTTGTGCAAGGTGTTAGACACAGGTCCAAATTCATTTTTTTACATGTAGCTGTCCAGTTTTCCCAGCACCACTTGTTGAAGAGGCTTTTCTTACTCCAGTTTGGACTCTTTTGCACCTTTATCAAAGATTAACTGATCATGTCTTTTGAGGGTGGGTGTCAGGATACTCAACTCTATTCCATAGGTCCACAGGTCTGTTTTTATTCCAGTACCATGCTGTTTCAATTACTGCTGCTTTGTAGTACAGTTTGAGGTTGGGAAAGGTGATACCTCCCATCTTCTTTTTTCCCAAGGATTGCTTTAGCTATCCGTGGGGGTTTATTATTCCATACGAATTTCAGGAGTGTTTGGTCAATTTCTTTAAAGAATGTCATAGAGTATCCTTATAGGGACCACATTGAATCTGTACAAAGCTCTAGGGAGTATTATCATCTTGACAATGTTAATTCTCCCCATCTATGAGCAGGGAATGTGTTTCCATTTCCTCGTGTCCTCTTTTATTTCTTGAAGCAGTGCCTTGTAGTTCTCTTTGCAGGTCCTTTACACTTGGTTAAGCTGATTCCTAGGTATTTGATTTTCTGTGGTACAATTGTGAATGGAATCAATTTCTTTTTTTTATTATTTTTTTATTTTAAGTATTTTATTATACCACCGTGAGATATACAAATAAAAGATATACAATTAAAAAGTTCATATTTGGGTTTTGGTCATACAGTGTTCCAGCACCCGTCCCTCCACCAGTGCCCATCTCCCACCACCAACGTCCCCGGTTCCCTCCCCCTTCCCCAGCCCACCTCCATGGCAGGTTCTTTATTTCTTTCCCTTTCTCTCTCTTTCTCTTTTCCTTCCCTTCCAGACTATGGATTACAGAACACACATTAAAAGGTTGTCATGTGTATCCTTTTGCCTCTATTGAATGCTCAGTTCTAGGTTGGCATTAGTACCCTCGACAATTATTAGCACCCTGTTCCATTTTCTGTCTTACCTAACCTCTGACTCCCCACACGTTTGTGATAATTTCCACCTTTGACAAGACCTCCTGATATATGTTTCACTTGACCTTGGATATTGGTATCATAATATGTACATATATATTTATGCCATGCAAATAAATGCAGTCATTCTGTATCTGTCTCTCTCCTTCTGGCTAATTTCGCTCAACATAATCTTCTCCACGTCCATCCATTTATAGGCAAATTTTATAACTTCATTTTTCCTAACAGCTGCATAGTATTCCATTGTGTAGATGTACCAAAGCTTCTTTATCCAGTCATCGATTTTCGGGCACTCTGGTTGCTTCCAGATTCTGGCTATTGTGAATAATGCTGCTATGAACATAAAAGTAGGGATGGTGTTTCCACTGCGTATTTTTGGTTTCCCAGAGTAGATTCCCAGGAGTGGTATGGCTGGGTCAAATGGGAGTTCAATTTCTAGTCTTTGGAGGAAAGTCCATATTGTTTTCCAGAAAGGCTGTACCAGCCGGCATTCCCACCAACAATGGATGAGTGTCCCCTTTTCCCCACATCCACGCCAGCACTTGTTGTTCTTGCTCTTTTGAATATGTGCCAGTCTCTGTGGTATAAAGTGGTATCTCATTGTTGTTTTGATTTGCATCTCTCTGATGATTAGTGATGATGAGCATTTTTTCATATGTTTTTTGGCCATTCAAATTTCTTCCTTGCTGAAGTTTCTGTTCATTTCTTCTCCCCATTTTTTGATGGGGTTGTTTGTTTTCTTCTTGTAAAGTTCTACCAGTGCCTGATATATCCTGGATATGAACCCCTTATCAGATGGGTATTGGGTGAATATTCTTTCCCATTCTGTGGACTGCTTTTGTATCTTAGTCACTGTTTCTTTTGAGGTGCAGAAGCTTTTTAGTTTCATGTAGTCCCATATGTTTATCTTTTCTTCTAGTTGCTTTGCTAGTGATGTTTCACCTTTGAAGATGCCTTTAGCTTCAATGTCGTGGAGGGTTTTTCCTATATTTTCTTCAATGTACTTTATGGATTCAAGTCTGATATTGAGATCTTTAATCCATTTTGATCTGATTTTTGTGCATGGTGTTAGACACAGGTCCATGTGAATGGAATCCATTTCTTAATATCCCTTTCTTCACTTTCGTTATTTGTGTATAGGAAAGCCACCCACTTTTGGGTATTGATTTTGTACCCTGCCACTCTACTATACATATCTATTGTTTCTAAGAGTTTTTGGGTCAAGAGTTTAGGGTTCTCTAAGTATAATATCATCTGCAAATAATGATAGCTTGATTTCTTCCTTGCCTATCTGGATACCCTTAATGTCCTTTTCCTCTCTGATTGCTATTGCGAGTACTATATTGAATAAAAGAGGTGAGAGAGGGTAACATTGTCGTGTTGCTGATTTTAAGGGGAAGGCTTTCAATTTTTCCCCATTGAGAATGATACTCGCTGTGGGCTTTTGGTAGATGGCTTTGACTATCTCGAGGAAGCTTCCTTCAATTCCCATTTTCTGGAGGGTTTTAATCATGAATGGGTGAGGGATCTTGTCAAATGCTTTTTCTGCATCTATTGATAGGATCATATGGTTTTTATTTTTTCTCTTATTGATATGATGTATTATGTTGATTGATTTGTGGATCTTGAACCATCCTTGCATTCCCGGGATGAATCCTACTTGGTCATGATGTATGATCTTTTTGATGAGTCTTTGGATTCTGTTTGCTAGTATTTTGTTGAAGATCTTAGCATCTGTGTTCATCAAGGAGATTGGTCTGTAATTTTCCTTCTTTGTGTTGTCTCTCCCTGCTTTGGGTATCAGGGTGATGTGTGCCTCGTAGAAGCTGTTTGGGAGTGTTTCTGTTTCCTCTATTTCCTGGGAGAGCTTGAACAGCACAGGCAGTAGGTCCTCCTTAAAGGTTTGGTAGAATTCGCTAGTGAACCCATCTGGACCTGGGCTTTTGTGTTTGGGCAGATTTTTAATTACTGTTTCAGTTTCCTCGATGGCGATGAGGCTTATTCAGGTATTGGAGGTCTTCTTGTTTCAATCGTGGGAGGTTATAGGACTTCAGGAATTTATCCATTTCTTTTAGGTTTTCATGTTTTGTGGCATACAGGTTCTCAAAGTAATCTCTGATGATCTTTTGCACTTCTATATTTTCTGTTGTGATGTCACCATTTTCATTTCTGATTCTATTAATTTGGGTTCTCTCTTTCCCTGTCTTTACAAGTCTTGCCAGTGGCTTGTCGATCTTGTTTAATTTTTCAAAGAACCAGCTCTTGGTTCCATTAATCTTTCGGATTGTTTTTTGGTTTCCAGCTCGTTGATTTCCTCCCTTAAGTTTTATTATTTCCTTCCTTCTGCCTGGGTTGGGCTTCCTTTTTTTTGGTCTTATTCTAATATTTTCAGCTGTGAGGTCCCTTTCTTCTTTCCTTATGAATGCTTGCAGAGCTATGAACTTTCCTCTTAACACAGCTTTTGCTGTGTCCCACAAGTTCTGATAGTTGGTATCTTCATTGTCATTTGTTTCTAGAAATCTTTGGATTTCCTGTTTGATTTCTTCTATGACTCATTTATTGTTCAGCAGTGAGCTGTTCAGTTTCCAGGTGTTTGGTTTGACTCCCTGCTTCTGTGTATGGTTAACTACTATTTTCAGTGCATCATCATCTGAAAAGATAGTTGACACAATTTCTATCTTTTTATTTTGTTGAGGTATGCTTTGTGGCTCAGTATATGGTCTATCTTGGAGAATGTTCCATGTGCACTGGAAAAAATGTGTATTCAGCTTTTTTTGGGATGAAAAGCCCTGTATATATCAACCAGCTCTCTTTCTTCCATTTCTTCCCTCAGGGCCAGTATTTCCCTGGTGAGTTTCAGCCTCGTTGATCTATCCATAGTCGATAAGGAAGTTGTTGAAGTCTCCGACTATTATTGTGCTACTGTTAATGTCTTCTTTGAGGTCTATTAATAGTCGTTTTAAGTATTTTGCTGGCCCCTCATTTGGCACATATATGTTTAGTAGTGTGATTTCTTCCTGGTACACATACCCCTTAATTACTAAGAAATGGCCTTGATTGTCCCTTTTAACCTTTTTCAGCCTGAAGTCTATATTGTCAGATACTGAGTATGGCCACACCCGCCTTTTTGGAGGAATTGGTTGCGTGGAGAATGGTCTTCCAGCCTTTGACTTTGAGTCTGTGTTTTCTCTGATTATTCAGATATGTTTCTTGTAGGCAGCAGAATGTTGGATTCAGTTTTTTAATCCATTTTGCCACCCTGTGTCTCTTAATTGGTGCATTTAGACTGTTGATGTTGGAGAGATTATTGTCATTGGATTTTGTGCCATCTTTCTGTTTAAACTTGTTGTGGTTTTGGGTTTTCTTATTTTACAATAGCCCCTTCAATCCTTCTTTTAGAGTTGGTTTTAAGTCTATGAATTTCCTGAGTTGTTGTTTATCCATGAAGTTGTGTATCTTTCCTTCACATATGAAAGTAAGTTAGCTGGGTAAAGAATTCTTGGTGAGGCCTGCAGTTCATTGAGTCTTTTCACAAGATCCCACCATTGTTTTCCGGCTTGGAGTGTTTCATCTGAGAAGTCTGCTGTAAATCTCAGGGATGCTCCTTTGTATGTGATTTCCTTCTTTGATCTTGCTGCTTTCAGTATTCTATCTCTGTCTATCGTTTTGTCACTTTAATAAGGATGTGTCTTGGAGTATTCTTATTGGGGTTTCTTTTAGCTGGTATCCTACGGGCTTCCTGTATCTGGGAGCATGCTTTCTTCAGTTCAGGGAACTTCTCAGCGATGATGGCTTTGACAGTTTCTTCTTCATCAGGGTTTTCTTCTTGCCCTTCTGGAACCCCAGTGATGCGTATGTTGTTCCTTTTTGGCTTCATCCCGATTTTCTCTGGTAGTCTGTTCATTGATTGTGAATCTTTTTTTTCATCTTCTGGTGTTGTCTACAGAATCTCTGAACCTCGTCTTCGAGATCACTAATTCTTTCTTCAGTAGCTGTTACTCTGGTTTGGAGGCCTTCCCCTGTGTTTTTCAGTTCACTTACCTCATTTTTAATATCTGTCATTTCTGCTTGTACTTTGGTCTGAAATTTACTCAATTCTGCTCTCATGTCCTCCTGTATTTTATTGACTTTGTATACCATTATTTCTTTGAGTTCCTTGTGCATCTTTAACAGTTCCTTCCAAAATTCCTTTTCAGAGAGGTCCATATAGCTCATCGTTATTGCTTGACTCATCTGTATTAGTGACTTCAATCGTAGAGCTTGAAGGAATTCTGCGTTGCTTTACTATAATGACTATTGTAGGTTGAAAATGTGTGCTCTGGGTGACGAGTCAATAGAGTTAGTAGGTGTCTGAATTACTTTGCAGCTAGGGATGTATAGTAAAGAGTGTAGGGGTAAACGCCTACACTGGTATCTCAGGTAGATAGATATTACTTCACGCGATGCTCTAGCGTGTCTGCGCAGTTTTGAATCTTGGGGTGTCGGTGGGTGGTTCCAGAGTCAGGGGGTCGGGGTGAATGACATCAGGTGGAAGGTCCAAAGAAGCTTGGTGTGGCTTGGTCCCCTTCTCAAAGTTCCAGCCCTTTATCCTTGAACGGAGTGCCTCGTGGACTGCCCGCTGCGTGAACGCCCCTGGTGGGGAGAGCTGAGCACTGCTGGGCATCGGGGCGGATGGTGTCAGCAGGAAAGTCCGAAGAAGCTGGGTGTGGCTTGGTCCCCTTCTCAAAGTGCCAGCCCTTTATCCTGGAGCGGAGTGCCTCCGGGACTGCCTGCCCCAGGGACGCACATGGTGGGGCAAAAAAGTTGTTTAAATAGAAGTTACGTTCTTTCCCATAATAAAGCTAAATGCCATTGTAAAAAAAAAAATCACTCCCTTGTATTCTTGAAAAGGAACTAGAATTGATATTAGTAAGTCAAATGTCAAGGGAAAACAAATAAGTTTTCTAAACTTTATAGTAAGTAACTGGTGGGGGAAGTTGACCCTGGTGGAAGGATTGATGTTGAATTATTCTATGCCTAAAACTCAACTATCAGTAACTTGTAAATCATGGCTCTTAATAAAAGATATAGAATGACTGTATTCATTTGTAGGTTATAAAAAATAGTTTGAGACTAATATCCAAGGCCAGGGACAGTGGTATTATAGTACAGCAGGTAGGGCACAAGGCTTGCAGACGGCTCAGGTTCGATTCCAGGCATCCCTTATGGCCCCCCTCCAAGCAGTGCCAGGAGTGATTACTGAGTACTGAGCTAGGAGTAACCTCTGAGTATCGGACTCTAAACAAAACAAAGCAGAATCCAAGATGTGCCTACTGGCTAGTGATGAGGTGGAGTCCAGGGAGAAGAGAATTTCCATGCAACCATCTAAATTGCAGCAGTAGGGCTGGGTAGATGGTGTACCTGGCAAATCTTGTTAGTTTCCTGAGCACTATTGGGGACCCCTGGAACCTGGCCCCAATACCACCTTGGGTATCACTGTAGGGTAGTACCCAGGAGCACTGCTTCTGGGCCTCACTCCAGAAGCTTAGCTGGGTTGGTGGAGAGTGTCAGAGGGAGGTCCCAGCACTGCAGTGAAACCACAGTGTGGGCACATTAGGCAGAAGCAAAAATGGAAGTGGAAGACCAAGAAACTCAGCAGTAGGGGCAGGAGTGATAATACTGTGGGGAGGGCATTTGCCTTGCATGCAGCCAACCCAGGTTCAATCCCAACAACTCTTAATGGTCCTGAGCACCACCAAGAATTCCCGAGTGCAGAGCCAGGAGTAACCCTTAGCAGAGCCAGGAGTAACCCTTAGCATTGCTGGGTGTGACCCAAAAAGCCCAAAACCAACATACACAGAAACAAACAAAAAACTCAGCAGTGAAAACTCCAATTGGACTGCTGTGAGATTTTTAATTTGGGAGCTATTCAAATGCACGCTCTGCCTGGTCTTTAATTGTCTATAGGGAGCTCCGATGGATTTCAAAATCTTGCAATTTCTCTCTAAAGAATGGTAGTATTCTTTCTTACTATTAAACATCTATATCAGACATAAAAATAACAGTTGGCAAATTTTTTGTCCTACTCAGAAACAACAAACCCAATTTCAAACAACCAAAAATGCTCAATTCTTGCCATTTTCTCGGGGGTTGACAACCAAGAACTCAGACTTAAAATCTATTTCTCCATTTACCATCTGATGTTTCCAAAGCCATAGAAAGTCATAGCAGAAATTGCCAAATAAAAAATGCTCTCAGCTTTTATGAAAGTAAATTCATAGGGGGAAAGGATTTGAACCACCAATGACTTTAGCTCACACCTTATCGCTTTACTTATCAAAGCTCTGATGTGTGCCTACAGTACAGTATTTGGGTCTCACTTATTCATTTTACATTATTTGAGGCAATTTCTTATGTCTCCTACCAGGGTTCTCTAGCTTGTCTTGAGTAGTACTTACCATAATTGCAAGATGCGTTTATTTGCTCTCGAGGGTTTGTTGTTATTGCTACTCTCAATTTTCATTACCTTAGTAATACTATTCTGAACATACACACATTATTTTATTTTGCTTTGGTCTCTTTGGAGTCACATACAGCTGTGGTCAGGGGTGACTCCCAGTTCTTTGCTCCTGACTGCTCCTGGTGGTTCTCGGGGTTCTGATGCAGCGCTGGGTGAAGGCCATAAATCTGGGCAAAGCATTTTCAGCCCACTGAGTGCTCCCTCTAGCTCAGATCACTACTTTTCTCTTTCTTGTGATTATAATCCCTGAGGGTAGTCCCAATTAGAATTTCTAGATTTTGATTTCAAAACTCTGGATGATCCTTTCTTATGACATAGTCTTTTTTTTTGCTTGTTTATTTTGGAGGCCACACCCTGAGGTGCTCAGGGATCACTGCTGGCAGTGCTCAGGGGGACAATATGTGGTGTTAGAAATCAAACCTGGGTCAGTCGTGTCTAGACAAATGCCTTTCCTCCGTACTGTTACTCTGACCCTGCTCTTGTCTTACACTTGTAAACTATTCTCAGAGGTGACCTTAAAGATGACTCGACTGGGGTTAGACAGATAGTACAATGGATAGGGTGCTTGATTTTCACAAAGCCAGCCTGGGTTTGATCCCTGGCATCCCATAGGGTCCCCTGAACCCACTAAATAGTGATTCCTGAGTGCAGAGCCAGGGTAAAAGCCCTGATCACTACCAAATGTAGCCCCACTAATCCCCAAAATAATGACTTGACCTGAAAACAGAAAAGAAGGGGTCTTGTTTCTGATTTGACGGAAGTCAAATAAGAAGCCAGATAAAATGGCCAGAATCCTAGCAGGCCAGCACAGACCCTGCCCTTTTGTTTCCTCCTGTGGTGTAAAGTGGACGGGGGCTGGTGTGGAGAGGGGCAGACCCTGTGGTGTAAATGGAAAGCAGGCTGGTGTGGAGAGGGGCTCAGCGCCGGACTGCAAACTAGTTCTGGTCCAGGGGCCGCCCTAGACAAACCTGGAAATTCCTCTCACAACCAGAGCCCAGGGAAATGATTGGCCCGCCACAGCTGCTGTTTCTCATGGGTTAAGAAGAGGTCTAGTACCCAGGCTGGGAAGATAATACAGCAGGGAAGGGGATTGTCTTGCACACAGTCCACCTGGATTGCAACCCTGGCATCCTCCATGGTCCTTTGAGTCTCACCAAGAGTGATTATTGGACACAGAGGCGGGAGTAACCCCTGAGCATCGCCAGGTATGGCCCCCAGGCAAGCAAACAAAAGAAGTGGACTCAAGTGGACTCATTCCAAAGGAAAAGAAAGGCTTCTCACGCTTTCCCAAACACAGTAGCTGAAGAGCTTCAAAAAAACAGCAACAAACAATCAACCACCAAAACCCATGTTTCAATGGGAACAATCCATTTCTTTCCTCTCGGTGGGAGTCACAATCAACAGACTCATATCTGCTTCTTTTCTATTTTTTGATTCAGTCCAAGGAAGAAGTGGGAAAGGAGCAGACATGGAAGAAGCTACACAGGAAGGGCCAGAGAAGAGGCCAAGGGCTTAGGGGCTGCCTTGCGCGTGGCCAACCCCTCTCTGGCACTGCTTATGGCTGAGGAGTGAGGTCTGAGCACAGAGCCAGGTGTGGTCCCCCAAACCAAACACAATACAATACAGTAAAATAAAAAGCACAAAGGAAAAGGATCTGGTTACCTGGAACTTGGTTTGACTTTAAAGCCTTTTTAAATGAGATTATTTAATGAGTTGTAAGAATAGAAGGCCCATAGGTTAGAAAAGGGGTTTGTTTGTTTTCAAGTCAGGAGCAATTAGAGCAAATGAACCAAGGGAACCAAGGCTTTTCAGGACTTGCTTCTCAATTCCTTGTGGAAACCTAACCCAATAAAAGCTTCCTGTGCTGTTCTGTCTAGTTGAGGGAGAGAGAGAGAGAGAGAGAGAGAGAGAGAGAGAGAGAGAGAGAGAGACAGAGACAGAGACAGAGACAGAGACAGAGACAGACTAAAGAGAGACAGAGAGAGAACATCTCTAAGGAGCTACAAAACTGGGTTAGCAGGCATGGTAGAAAAATGATGAACAACTTTTTATTTCAAATCAGGTCACCACAAAAGGATTCACCCCAATCTTACATTTAACATGTCTTTGGAACACTTGAAGTATCTTGCTTTTATAAATAATGATAACAATGATATCTGTACCCTGTAGTTTACACATTTATTGGGGCAAACTTGGAAGACGCAACAAGTTAAAAAAAATGAAAACACATTTTCCTCTTTCTTCTATTTTATTTTCTCCTTTCTTCTTAAAGGTGGTCTTTACCAGTCCAAAGTGCAATCACATGTGAGACTCCATTACGTCCCCTCCCACCTTCCCAGCTCCAATGCCCTTCATTAGCGTTACTACCATGCCATGCGTCTGACGTCTGTTGCTAACTACAATTTAGTAGGTGTTTGGTATTGCTGCAGGTAGTGTTTTTCATTAAAGGCGCATTCAATCAAGTTCTCCACGCTCAGTTGAAGCCAGGACTTGGTAATGAATCTATTATGTAAATTAATAAACAGTTCTGGGATATTGTTTTAAAACATTGATCTTAGAATTCAAGTGGCACCCAGCCATGTCTGTCTTTTCTCACGAAAGAAAAAAACAAAGATGTTTTATTCACTTTTCCACTTGCTAATTTACCTTTTCCTTCATCCACAATTCACAAGGCTGGGGAAAAAATAAAACGGCAAGATGTGAAAATGAAATAGAGAAATAAATATCAATATTTCAAGGCTTTTTCTTTTCTTCTTTTTTGGAACTTAGCAAAAATAAAAAAGAATACAAAAAACAGACCTGATTAGTTCAACATTGAAGGCAAAGAGACATTTGTGTATAATGTCAGCAAAGCCACATCAGCCGGGGACCCCAGGGCAGCACTGAAGGGATGTTTATCAGACAAATGTCTCAGTGATCCCTGGTCCTTGCAAGCACCTTTCCCACCCCTTCCTGTTCACATTCCCTCAGGGTCAGGTTTCAGCTAAGGGTTTGGAAATTAAATAAAGGTGCATTGAAAAGACATAATTACTCTTTAAATCACAGGATCTCAAATTCATGAAATTTCATCGTTTAGCTCATGGTCTTAAAGAAAATGCCCCTGGGGCAATCTGTCCCTGTACCCCCCCTCCCCAGAATTCAACCTTAGCATACACAAGCAATTATTGCTCAATAATGCCCCTTTGTGCCAGCTTTCCCACCTGCCGAGTGAAAACTATTTCGCTGAAACCCATTCACACAGACATCCATGTCTGTCTCTTGTGTGTGTGTGTGTGTGTGTGTGTGTGTGTGTGTGTGTTGTTTACAGCTACTTCTTGTCCTTCAACATGGATCCTGAATAATCAGGAGTCAGTACTGACCTCCCCTAATCTTGGGCCCATCCTTTTGTTAGAAAAATAAAGCCATGGAGACCAAGAACAAGATGTGAGAAAAATCGTAGCCAACTTTGGGAGAAGTGTGGATTCTGAGCTAGTGCTTTTCAGAGCCGAGTAACACTGTGGAACAGCTCAACTCCATGCAGATCTTCTGGCCCTACCTACACCCTGGCACATAATCTAAGAAGGCAGGAAGATGGGAAAGGGAAAATGAAGAGGAGAAGGAGGAAGAGGAGGAGGAAGAGGGGAAGGAGAAAAAGAGGAGGAAGAAAGAAGGAGGAGGAGGAGGAGAAAAAAAGAAGAAGTAGGAGATGGAAAAGGAGGAGGACAGGAAGAGGGAAAGAGGAGAAGGGGATCTTGCAGGGTATCTGAAAAATTTAGGATCAGTTGGTGTAGGGGGAGAAAAATCACATCATTTGCAGCAAATGCTAGAACAGCCTTCCCAAGGTCAGAGATAAAGGTTGCAGGTTCTTTCCACTTGCAAGGGATTTGGGGGAGCGGGAGGGCTGAGCGGCCTGAGGTGCAACAGCACCACCACCACAGTGGGTACAGGTGAGCTCATGCCAACTTCTGCGGGGCATCAGGCCCTCGCGGTTGAGTGCCTATATTTCTAAATAGTCCACAGAATTTAGGATTATAACCCAGAGTGAGCGACTCTGGAATTATGACCCACAAGAATCAATCACAGCAAAAAAAAAATTTTTGTGGGGTTTTGGACCACACTGGCTCTGTGCTCGCTCGGTGACCAAATCTCGGTTGACTGTGTGCAAGGCGAGCACCTTCCTTACCTCTGACTGTCTCTCCAACTCCATCATCAGCATTTCTGTCCCCTAAGACCTCCTGCAGTTGCTCCATCCAGGTTAGCTAAACAGTTGCCGTGTGCCCACTGCCCGACTCCCACCTAACTCAGTCCTGGGCTCAGTGTCACACCAAGGCAAGCAATGAACTAAACCTGTCTCATTGAAGGCGGTAGCCATGGGCTATGGACAAGCAGCTGCTCTCCTAGAGGCCAGCGTGTGTGCACTCTGCTGAGTGATACTGAGCCCAAGAGTGGGACGTGGGACTCAGTCATCCCAGGGCTAGACTGACCCCTGGCTTCACTTTTCAGTGAGTTATTTCCCTGACCTATTTTTACCACCAGAGTCTCAGCTAGAATTTGACTTAACATATGTCAAGTCTGCTAACTGAATTTCATCAAAAGATCATTTTTGCTTTAAATAACCCATCGAGGCTAGAGAGGTGGTTTTGGAGCTAAGGAGCTTGCCTCGCAGTTCTGCAGACCCTGTTTCATCCCAACACCACATCTAGCTTACCTAAGCACAGCAGAGTCACTCTGAGCACAGAGCCAAGCGTAGCCCCTGAATGCCACAGGCTATGGTCTGAACCCCTTGCAGTAAAACCAATCTATGGCTTCACTGCAGGCAGGAAGAGAGCTGGGGTCCTGGTAATGTGTGTTACCTGAATCAGCCCAAGACATAGAGGCCTAGAGACAAAAGATGCATTTCAGGAGGCTGAACAGCCAGACCCAGACACTGATGGATGCTAAGGAGGCCCTAGGAAAGCATGAACAAAGGCTGCTGTGGGAACAGGAAGAATGGAAGAGCAAGGCTTAGCCTCCAGGGAAAGTCTCATTAGCTCCTACCTGTGAAAGAATTTGGACCAAATACAGGTATGGAAAATAATCAAATGCTAGGTTGGTGCTCTCTCCACTCTGAAGAAGCCTGTGCTTTCTGTCTTTGTCTCTGTCTTGCTCTCTCTCTGGCTTTTTGGGTCACACCCAGTAGTGCTCAGGGTTTACTTCTGTCTCTGCACTCAGGCATCACTCCTGGTGGTACTTGAGAGACCATACACAATGAAGGGATCATGCCGAACCATTGTATGTTTGAAATTCAATAATAAATAACTTTGTAATTTAACTAAATTAAAAACATTTTATTAAAAATTTTTTTAATTTAAATTTCTAAAAAAAGTGACCTCAGAGCCTTTCTGCTCCTTCTTTCCTAGTCACGGATCAGAACTGGAGAGACAAACTTTGCTTCCATCCCCAGCACACAGCCCTGAGCATCATCAGCTGAGACCCTGGAGGTCCCTAAGCACTCTGGAGGCCCAGCTGTTCCCAGCACTGCAAGGCCCGAATGGTGTTATTTCCTTGGGGCCTAGCACTGAACTGACAAGTGTTCCTGGCTGTGGCCCCTGATCTCCCTGAGCACTTCTGGGACCCCAGCAAGACCCTGATTAATAGTACATGTATAGGTGCTACCCCTAGAAAGCATCACAGGAGTTAAATCAGATTATAACACAGTCCCTGTATGACTGGCAGCAGGTCACCAGCCCTTGGGAGATGTTGTGAAAGATCTGTGCTCTCTGGACAGCTTTTTAGGGTCTCCCCCATCAGCTCTAGGGGCCCATCAGAGTGACACCTAGGTGGGTCCAGGGACGGTTCCCCACCTCAGGCTTGGCTCCCGCGACAGGCTCCTGGAAAGACTCACAAATATCTGTGAAGGATGAGCCTCATCCTGGCACTGCCAATGCAAAGGCACTTGGTTCCTGGTGCCAGAACTATCCACCTTGATGGTCCAGCAGCTGCATGGTGGCATCTGCTCAGCTGCCATAGACGCTGGCTTTCCTGAGGGCACTGCAGGTCTGACTGTCCCCTGCGGAAGGGGAGGCTGGCCTTGGGACACGCGCCCTGCCCAGAGGAGGGACAGGAAGGTTTTCTTGTAATCTATGGCTTGGATGATCTGGGTCACAAATGCAGTACAGGAGGCTCCTTGGATGAGTTTGTGCAGGCTCTGAGAGCTGCACAGCCAGACCAGGGCCAGCGATGTTGGAGACGCTCACTGCATGCCACTGGCTCCGGGGCACCTCACACTGCAGATGTGAGACAAAAGTCTAAGGACAGTTGGGCTGCTTGAAAGGAACAATCCATACT
Source organism: Cryptotis parvus (assembly GCA_021461705.1). Classification (NCBI taxonomy): domain Eukaryota; kingdom Metazoa; phylum Chordata; class Mammalia; order Eulipotyphla; family Soricidae; genus Cryptotis; species Cryptotis parvus. Next base: position 50,518 of record JAJIBD010004976.1, read on the forward strand.
TACCTGTACCCAGGAATGTGTATGGTGTGTGTGTGTGTGTGTGTGCTGTGCTTATGCGTGCGTGTGTCGAGAGAGACCTCCCTGAAGGTGACTCTGTGTCTCCAACTAAAGTCTTGTCCACAGGGAATGTGGATTCTCCAGTCAACCCCTGGTTCCTGCCTCTTGCTCCTGTTCCCTGTCCAGAGCCACACGTTATCCCCATTACCAAAGAAAAACCAAGCTCTGGCTTCCAAAATTGGGTGAATGTGGAGCTGGAGTGGGTAAGACACTTGCATGTGACCGATTCAAGTTCAATCCCTGGCACTGTGTGGTCCCCAAGCTGTGCCAGGAGTGACCTCTGAGCACAGGGCAGGAGTAAGTCCTGAGGTGGTCCATAAACAAAGAAAGGGATGAGGAAAGGGAGGAGGGAAGACAAATGGGGAAAGGAGAGAGGGAGGGAAGGAAGGAAGGAAGGAAGGAAGGAAGGAAGGGAAGGAAGGAAGGAAGGAAGGAAGGAAAGGAAGGAAGGAAGGAAGGAAGGAAGGAAGGAAGGAAGGAAGGAAGGAGGAAGGAGGGAAGGAGGGAAGGAAGGGAGGAGGGAAGAGGAGGGAAGGAGGGAAGGAAGGAAGGAAGGAAAGAAGGAAGGAAGGAAGGAAGGAAGGAGGGAAGGAGGGAAGGAAGGAAGAAAGGAAGGAAGGAAGGAAGGAAGGAGGGAAGGAGGGAAGGAGGGAAGGAAGGAAGAAAGAAAGAAAGGAAGGAAGTAAAGAAGGAAGGAAGGAAGGAAGGAAGGAAAGAAGGAAGGAAGGAGGGAAAGAGGAAGGAAAGAAACGATACCCAAAATTGGGTAAGTATCCCCAGGGAAAACCTGTGAGGGAAATCTCGTCTTTCTTCTTTTTTTACTGGCTGTGATGCTCTTGCTATTCCATAGTGCCCAGACACTCCTCAGGTTGTTGGTGCTGTGTCCATGGTCCCTAATCCCTTGATTCCTTTCCCTCTGGATCCTCACCTTGAGCTCATATCTCTCCATGCACACATTGACAAGCAGGCACTCAGCACATGAGTTGCAAGAGCAGTTGGAAAGTTCTGCCACTCGTCATTCGGCTTCTTCTAGAGGAGCTGTTCACAAGCTTAGTTGATGCTCCCAAGTACAGCGCGGTCTCTTGTTCTTCCTACACAGATGGAGCACGGCTGTGGATCCTAACAGCAATGAACTGTGTGCACCACCACGAGGTTTTGTTTTCATAAAACTAGAAGAGTGATATCTAGTCTATTTTTTTCTCACACACGTTTTGTAAGACCTTGGGAAAATCGATCACCCTAGTTGGACCTTTGTTCCTTATTTGTGAAATGAAGACTGAGAGGAGGGGATGACTTAACTTCACCTCCATGAAACAGGCATGCAGGCAGTCAGGAGGTGCCCCTGGCCATGAATTCTTAGGATGTAATAAAACCAAGATGGGATCTGAAGGAGTTTTTCTGTCATGAGCCCTAATGCATTAGTGCCGAGCCCACTTTGTGGCACAGACGTGGGGTCTGATAAGACTCTGACTTGGCAGCACAGGCCTAGAGAAGGCTTGAGCACTCCCCCATCCAGAAGCTCCAGTAGGAACCAAGGGGACCAAGGCGATAAGGACATGAAAGAGGGCAATCAAAAGTTTCAAGCTCGTTTCCTTGACAGCACCACAGTAACAGACTTTTAACTAGGTAGGAAGTCCTACGTAGGGCAGCTTGGGAGGAACCCATAAAACCAACTTGCCAAGGCAACAGCACTGGCCTCCACATTCTTGGGGTGTGGGGGGGGGGAACTTCTCCAGCTGCAATGTGCACATTCAGTTCTCACTTTCTCTCCTTAATATCTTATTCTCTCTCTCTCTCTCATAATAAATAAAGCTGTTTTACTTCACTATTGTCTCCTCCTGAAATACTTTTTAAGGCAGAAAATCTGAAAAGCCTGGGTAAGAGTTTAAGATTGACTTTTCTTTCCTGTGGAAGGAAATTTCTCACTCCAGAGTGAGTCCATGGCTCCTTACGCCAACTCCTTCAGATTATGGCCCACACTGGCGGAACAGGCCGACTCCAATCTCAGCCTGCTGACTGCCCCGTGGGGCAGGGTACTTGAGGTCTGGACTGTGCAGTGGCTCCTAGATTTCCTCAGGCACTTACTGAGTGACTGAGGCGACTAGAGAAGACCCAGGACTCCCCTGCCTCAGGCTGTCACCTCTTCCTTCTTTTCATTTCACATCAGTCACCTGCAACAACGTCCTCCCGCAGAGATAGCTCTTGTCTTTGGAGAATGTTCCAACACATCCATGGGAAGGGCAGAGGCTGCAGCACGTTGCGCAGTTCCAGATCTATTGGACAAAGGCTTCAGGGTCTATTAGGGTCAAGTGATTTCACGTGGAGAAGAAACAGCCCAATGCGCTTCTACTTTATGTAAGTATTGTCTGGCCTCATTTCTACTTCTTTTGTGCTGCCATTTAGGCTATTCCCAACTGTGCTCAGGACTTACTCCTGACTCTGTGTTCAGGATTCACACCATGGTTCCCTTGAGGGAGCCATAGGGGATGCTGGGGCTCAAACCGAGGCTGAGCATGGGCAAGGGCCCATCTCTGGTCCTCATTTCTAGTCCTGACCTAAGTTTAAAACTACACTGCGAGAAGCTAATTGGGAGGTCCCCTTCCTTTGGGAAGCGAACCGGCTACCTTAGGTGGCAGTGAAGTTACATTTGCAGACAATATTATGGTTGCTGATTAGCTGACTTGTGTTAGGGTGAAGACTCTGGGTCTATAGGGCACAACTTTTAATCATGATCTCAGGAAAATCTTAGGCAAACCAGGACAAGCAAAACACTCTACTATCATTGTCTCAAGGATTCCTTAAAACTCAACCTTACGGGGCTGAAATGAAAGTACAGTGGGAAGTGTATGGCTTGGATGTGGCTGACCAGGGTTCAATCTCCAGCATCCCATATGACTCCCTTGAGTTCACCAGGAGTGATCGCTGAGTGCAGAGCCAGGAGTCAGCTCTGAGCACTGCAGGGTGTGACCAAAACAACAGCAACAACAAATAAGCCTCACAAATCCAGCCCTGAAGACCCTTTGTGGGTGCAACCAAGACCCAGTGCCATGAAGCTTGAGAAACTGAGTGGATCCACCCAAGTCCTGACATACCTCCCCATGCCCCAATCAAGCATTAGTCACAGAGAGAAGTGGGGCCTAGTACAGTGATTGGTAAACACTGTCTGGAACCTAAGCCAACCCAAAGGAAGAAAGACTCTGAGTCACCGAGACACCAGCCTGTGCCACTGAGATGCTAAAGTCCAGGCCCAGAGCAAGGTGGGACTCCCTGAGAGAAGGCTCTGCCCTGGAATAAAGGCCACCCTGAGATACCAAAGAGTTTCCACAGTACCAGGCTTCCGACTGGGCAACCACTCAACTACCTTAGATATTACTAGTGTGTGTATGTGTGTGTGTAGTGGGGGTGGGCTGGTGGCTGTTGGGGAAAACTTTATAAACCAACTTGATAGAGGAAAATGCATGCACCACACCTCCTGGATAAATTCCCGATTGCCTGCGATGTTGTCTGGCTTACCTCAGGGTGATCTGGGAGGAAGTGCCCACACCGCCCCCTCCCCAACCCCCAGGATGTGGACTTCCTTTACGGCACGGATTCTCCATCTCCAGGACTCCCGTGGCCCCCTGGGATGTGTGTACTTTTGCTCTCTCCCCACCGAACAACGCCGTGTTCTCTCCGGAACACCAAACTCTTTCCATTCCCTCTTTTCCCATGCAGACTTTTCATACTTCATGTTTTCTCTCATCCTGAAATTCTTCTTTGCCAGGGAAGATGATGCTCTTGGAATACCTAGGTAAGATTTAGGACTGACTTTCCTGAAAAAAAGCAGTTCCTGACTCCAGCCTGGGTCCCACAACTCCCTGAGAAATCAGGTGAGAGACCATTTTACCACACCTCCTAGAACAGTGGAACCAGCTGTGGTTGAAGGGCCCCGTTTTTTTTTTTTTTTTTTTTTTGCTTTTCGAGTCACACCCTGGAAGGCTCAGGGTTTTACTCCTGGCTCTGCACTCAGGAATTACTCCTGGCAGTGCAGAGGGACCATATGGGGTACCGAGGATTGAACCCAGGTCTGCTGCCTGCCAGGCAAGCGCCCTACCCGCTGTGCTATGGCTTTGGCCCCCATCGTGGGCTGTTGAGACATGAGGTCTGTGCCTCAAAGATTCTCATCAATCCTAGGTTTTCCAGGCACATCCCTGGGGGATCAAGGTGGGCAGAGAGGGAAGCAGTAGATGCCTCTTTTCCTTCCTGCTCCATAGAAGTCACCTGGAACAGGTTCAGCCCCAGTCCAATCAGCCCCGACTGAGACATGAAGGGTCCAGTTCTGTGCACCAGGCCCTTTGCAAAAGGCACACAGAGGAAACAGGGCACTTCTGATCCATGATCGCAAGCATCATTCCCAGAATACATTAAAACACTGCAGCAGTCACTGGTGGGGCCAGTTGATAAAGGAATAGGAAGGAGGCTGGATGCAAGTCACACCACAACTCCGCAGTTCATTTCCTCTGGCTGCGAGAGGAAGTTGCACAACTTCTCGTTGGGAGCTCCACAAACGGGTTTAACAGAGCCTGGGATTGCCAACAGAGGAACTGGAAAACCAGCTTTAAAGCTAATTTTCAACCAGTGTTCAGCCATTTCCTGTCTTCTTGATGGTGTTGCCATTGGCAGATAACATAAACACAACAGTGGATAAAATCTTCACTGTCTCGGGTCTCCCAAGCACTGCGGGTACAGCCCTGAAGCTTCAATGGTAGCGTGGAGACCCCCCAAAACTAGCACAGCAGGGCCAAGCAGCCTCACATCAAGGACACCTGCATGAACCCTCATGCCAGGTTGGCTGAGACTTCGCCCAGTGGGGTCCCTGATCCTCCTGCAGAACACTTAAAAGGCCAAAACACGAGTGAACAAACAGAAAAACTGCCAGTGTCTTGTGGGGAGTGAAGATGGACGCATGGCACTGTATGCTAGTGGCTTCATTATTTATCAGCACTGGGGAGAGGCAGGAACAGTGAGGGGTATGGAAACACAGTACCACCTTCTGAGTTCTGGGGTAAGTTTGAAACCATTTTTAAAACATAAACTCTATTTGAAAACAACCAGAATATAGTTTCACTGAAGAATGTCTCTGTTGACACTGTAAACAGTATCAGTCATTAAACATCAACTGATTCCACTGAACACTTACCTTTTTGGATAGTCTCCAGGGCAACGCGGAGTGGCCCAGAGCCCATCCAATGCTCAGAGTCCAAGTCCCATGAATCACATCTTTGCTTGCTTTCTCCCTCCCTCCCTCATCTCACTCTTTCTTATCCAAACCCAAAGTGCTCATGGCTTACCCTGGCTGCCTGGAGGACCATATGGAGTGTCAGGGATTTCACGAGTCTGCCACGTGCAAGGTAACTGGTCTACAAATTGTACCATCTCTCCAGCCCCCTGGAACACTATTCCTTCTTGGAAGGATAATGAACAAACTAAGATTTCATGGGTAAAGCTTCAATATTAAGCAGACATTTCCTCAAGAATGGATGAAATTATAAGCATATATACAGATTTGCTACTCAGATAGATATATAGTGCAGGCATTAAGGCATTTCTCTCATATGTGGTCAATCCCAGTTCAATCTCTGGCACCACATAGGGTCCCCATCCCCAGTAGGAGTGATCCATGAACACCCAGAACCAAGGCTGGGTGTGGCCCAACCTCCTACTCAACAGTCCCCAAAATAGATATGTTTCTTCACTACAAGCTATTAGGGAGATTCAAATTAAGACTGAAATATGAGGACAGGAGAGAGTACAGAAGGTAGGCTGCTTGCCTTGCACATGGCAATGCCCTGGGTTTGATCCCTGGCACCCCATATGGTTCCCCGAGAACTACCAGGAGTCATTTCTGAGTGGAGAGCCAGGAGCAACCCCCTGAGCATCGCTGGGTGTGACCCAAATTACCCCTCCCCACTCCACAAAAGTAAAATGCTGATATGTGAGCCTGTAAACAAACAAAATTACCCTCAATAGGTAGATGCTGAAAGAAATTGTGGTGCAGCCATCTGTGGAATACTACCCAAAGAAAACAATGGAACCAGACATAACTTGGATATGTCAAGGGCATTGAACTAACTTAAAACAGCCAAACTCAGAAACTTATGTACAATAAACCATGTTTATGAGCTTCTCCAAATAACAGATCAGACAGCAGTGAGGCTTGCGTGCTAGCACAGCAGGTAGGGCGCTTGCTCTGCACACAGTTGATATGGGTTCAATCCCTAGCATGATGTTTGGTCCCCTGAGCCCTGCCAGGAGTGATCCTTGAACATAGCCAGGAGTAAAGCCTGAGTACCACTGAGTGTGGCCCCAAACCAAAAAAACCAACCAACCAATCCAAACATTAAAACCATAAAATTCAGTGATCTAAAATTTCTGCATGACATTTCAACATTATTCATGGGTGACAGATCCACTCAAAGTTCAAGACAGATGAGCAGACTTCAGCCAAATGAATGTACAAAAATGGCTTACTGACGTTCACAGATTACATTATAAGTGAGCTTTCAAATTTAGCTACTAGCAAAGGTTTGGTGTCTAAGAGGAATATTCACAATTATCTGAAAAGACTTAAGAAACTTCTTAATACAATTGCAAATCTATGTTAGGTTAGATTTTCTTCATATACTTCAACCAAAAGAATATCTTAAGGGCTGGAGTGGTCAACCTGGTTCAATCCCCCAGATTCCCATATGGTTCTCTGAGCATTGCCAGGAGTAATTCCTGAGTGCAGAGACAGGAGTAACCGCTGAGCATTGCCAGGTATGACAAAAAAATATCTTGTAACAAACTGAATGAAGAAACTCAACTGAATGAGAATTCAGTTGTCTTCCCTCTATTGGGTTGTTTCATTTATTATTATTAATGTTGTTATTGTTGTTGTTATTCAGGTTTGGGGGCCACACCCTGCACCTCTGAGTGTGGCTTCAATCTCCATAATGAATAAATAAAAAGTAGCAAGAGTGAATTCTTTGACTTACTCCTAATTTTATTTTATTTTTTTGCTTTTTGGTTCACTTCTGGTGACGCTCAGAGGTTATTCCTGGTTCTTTGCTCAGGAATTACTTCTATTGGTGGCTGGGGGAACCATATGGGATGCCAGGGATCGAACCTGGGTCAGCTATGTGCAATGCAAACGCCTTACCTGATGTGTGATCACTCTGGCCCCTTGCTCCTAATTTTAGAAGAAAAAATTTTCCAAACTTCCATCATTATTGCTACTATGGGTTTTGCATAAATGACTTTTAGTATTTTCTTATTCTTAGTCCAAGTGAAAGGATGTTGCTTTTGTCAAATGTTGTTTCTCTTATCTGGTGAGAGGATCCATGCATGTGTTTTAAAATTCTATGACATGTAATTGATACGAGGCATCACATTAATTCACATCATATGTGACTGTTAAGTGAGTGTGGCTGTTAAATCAGATTTCCATTCTTTGGAGAAGTCCCTCTTGATTGTGTATATAATCGCTTGTGTATGTTGGTGGATTCGTTTGCTGGTATTTAGTTAGAGGCTCTTACATCTGTTTATAAAGGATATTGGTTTGTAGTTTCCTGGTGCTGCCTTTTGCCTCTACTATTTGACTGGAACCAGAAATGATTCTTTGATCGTGTCTAGAGTGCCTCAGATTGAAGCCCAGGGTTCAAAAAAGCAGGAACAGCACAGGCCATACCCACACAAGACGGTAATTTACAGGCCATACCGACAAGACATGTACTCTACAGGCCATACCCGCACAAGACGTGTACTTACAGGCCATACCCGACAAGACGGTACTCTACAGGCCATACCCGACAAGACGTGTCTCTACAGGCCATACCCGCACAAGACGGTACTTTACAGGCCATACCCGCACAAGACGGTACTTACAGGCCATACCCAGACAAGACGGTACTTACAGGCCATACCCGCACAAGACGTGTACTTACAGGCCATACCCCGACAAGACGGTACTCTACAGGCCATACCCGCACAAGACGGTACTTTACAGGCCATACCCGCACAAGACGCGTACTCTACAGGCCATACCCGCACAAGACGGGTACTCTACAGGCCATACCCGCAAGATGTGTACTCTACAGGACATACTTGGGCAAGACGTGTCCTCTACAGGCCATACCCAAGCAAGGCATGTACTCTACAGGCCATATCCGCAAGACGTGGTACTCTACAGGCCGTACCCATGCAAGACATGTACTCTACAGGCTGTACCCGCACAAGACGGGTACTCTACAGGCCATACCCCAGGTAGAAATCACTTGGCACTAGTAGGCAACGGGGTTGGATGACTTAAAATGATTGAGGAAAAAAAGCAGGGACGAGACTTGGCCTATTAGAAGTCTTGATCTCCCTGCTTCAGTCCACTTCATCCCCTGACCTCTGGCTGGCCAGCACGACAATTGGGGAAAGGGGCCTGGTGTGTGACACGGTGGGTGCAACATCATGCACCGTGAAGCACCATCTTAAAATATTGTCCTCTTGAATAAGCACTGGAGGGTCTGATAGCCCCCACGCCCCACAGGGAGTTGGCCGGAATTCAGTGCCCACTGTCTCCAACACCTGACCGCAGAGGGCTGGTCTGCATGTGCAGAATCTGCCATCAGCTGCTAAAGCACCGAGGGAATTTCCCTGGCAGTGGAAGGCTGAGAAGCAGAGGTGTAGCACTCTGAAGATGGGTTGATGTCCCTATTCTCTGTAGGCGGGGCCATGTCCCAGGAAGCCTATTTCATGGTGAACCAATGAGCCAGTGCTTGGGCTCCCATGTGGGTCTGAGCAGATCTCGAGGCAACATTCTCTGAGGTAGGAAAGCCCTTCAGGCCCGCACTCTTCCTGCCTGCACCAGGCGGCCACAGGTCTCCTGGGCCAGGGAACAAGGCCCATCAGGGTCCTAGGATCAACTCCTACTGCTCAACCCGAGATGAGGGGAGGACCCAAGCCGGCACACTCTTGCCCGGAAGGGGTCTGCTCTCCGGACAGCAGCAGCTCCAGTGCCCCTGATAGAAGAGGTCTGCTCAGGCCAGCATAGCGGCTCCCTGCCCTGGCTGTTGGATATATCCGGCCACGGCCACGTTGGACCCCACTTGCGCCCACCACTTCATGAGTGGTGAGAGGCCGGAGCCATTGAGATCGGCTGCAGTGGGAAACATCCCCACTGTGGGCAGCTTCCTGAAGCTGCTTTTCCTGAATGTCCCATCACTTGGAGCACGTGGCCCAGTTCCCGCAATTCTAGCCATGTCTCCACAGGTGTCTGTATGCACGCAGTTCGCATGTGTGCACCTGTAGGCATACATGTCTGTGACTGTGCATCTGTATCTGTGTGCATCGTGTATCCTTGTGTGTGAATGCAGTTTCGCGTGTTTTGAGGAAGTGTAACCCCCCCCCACACACACACACACACGCACACACCTAACAGCACCGGGAAGGAGAAACTATGAGAAAGAAAACATCAGGCCAGCACAAGCCTGTCATGATGGGTGAGAGAGACACCCCGACCTCTCTCCTTTGAGACTTGGGAAACACTCCACTCAAGAAGACCCTTAGCCATGTGGTTTGTGTGGAAGGAGTCTAGAAGGGGGTCTGGGTTCTGAGGGCAGGTTCACTCAGGGCAGACTGTGTTGACAGCTGGGCGCTCACTGGAGGGTCGACTGACATCCCCTTTAAAGACTGAATATAGGAAATGGATTACTTCAGAACTAGAGCTTCTAGCAGTTTCTGTCCTGCAGCACGAGCAGGTCTGCTGATAACTCGGGAGGTGGCAGCCGTTAGTCTGTAGCCACTTCTAGGAGCCCATGATCCTCCTGAGGCCTGGACACCATCTCAGGCCAGCTCAAGTAACAAATGGGATCTGGTCCATCTACTTCGACCTGCAGTGGATGCTAAACTATAGGTAGTTGATGTTGCCGACATTCCTTTCATCCAGCCTATGACACTTGGCGCCTCACCAGTCCCTTCCTCCTTAGTTTCTCTTCCAAGAGAAAAGTGCACCCAATCCTCCTGGACAGCCATCCTACACCTGAGAGATTACACTGTCACACACGGTAACAGGAATACATGAGTGCACACACGTGTGCTTTTTGCAATCATCATATCATCCAAGTTTAAAAGTTAAAATAAGGGGCCATGTAATAATGACATGCTACTAGCCCTCATCCCCCAAAGAATAGTCTCTGGAGGGCACAGCACCCCATTTGCCTTTAAGATGGTTTACAGACATGCAAATTTAAGATCCCCTCTGGAGGTTTATCCATAAAATGACTCAGTCCTAGCTTATTTCCTTCCTTCCTTCCTTCCTTCCTTCCTTCCTTCCTTCCTTCCTTCCTTCCTTTCCTTTCTTCCTTTCCTTTCCTTCCTTCCTTCTCTCCTTCCTTCCTTCCTTTCCTTTCCTTCCTTCCTTCCTTCCTTTCCTTCCTTCCTTCCTTCCTTTCCTTCCTTCCTTCCTTTCCTTCCTTCCTTCCTTCCTTCCTTCCTTCCTTCCTTCCTTCCTTCCTTCCTTCCTTCCTTCCTTCCTTCCTTCCTTCCTTCCCTCTCTCTCTTTCTTTCTTTTGGCTTTGGGCCACATCTGGTGATGTTCAGGGCTTGCTTACTCCTGACTGGGCCAGGGATCAGTTCTGGAGGTGCTCGGGACCACATGTGGTTCAGGACATTGAATTCACGTTGCCTGTGTGCAACTCATTCAACCTACCCACTGTATTACTGCTCTGTCTCTTGTTCCAGTTCCTTACATTGTGGGCTGGGACCCCATAAAGAGTCAGGTAACTGAATGTCAGGGTCGAAACTGTAAAACGTTTCTGAATGCACAATAGACAAAAACAACCATGTAAAGAATTCACCCTTGTTGCACTGCACTGCTCTGGTGAAATGGGTGTGGGTGGAAAAGGTTTAAGAAGCCCCCAACGAGGTGGTATGGAGCAGGCCCTAACCTGTGCAGTGTTGAATGTGATGTTTCTGGCTACGCTTGAGACTTGGGCCTTTTTGTGCCTTCTGCAAAGTTTGGCAAATAAGTGAGAGTGGAAAAGAGTCATTTTTAAAAATATTTTTGTCTTTTTTAGGGTCGCACTTGGTGATGCTCAGGGCTTACTCTTGGCTCTGCGCTTTAGGAATTACTTCTGGCAGTGACGGGGATAATCTGTACTATTGCTCTGGCCACCGAGAAGAGTAATTTTTAAGTATTTTTGAAGCACTAAGTGTATTTTCCTGTACTATGCCTTGTACTACTCGCCAAAGGAGACATCAGCCCCTCTGCAGCCAGGATTTTATTTCGTTTTAATCAGCCAAATCCGGTGACAATCAGGGTATTATTGCAGTTTTGAAACCTATGTGACTTCATGCTTTCCCTAACATCTTACCTCCTATATGTGAGCTCTGCAAATTTAAGGCTTAGACTGAAGAGGGCTAGACTGAAATTATTCCCCTTTCTCTCATTTCCTAACTGGCAAGTCATGGAGCTCTAATTAAAACCAATTTCCATCTCTAACTAAAGGTATTATTTACATACATCCCAGAATGCAGCTTGCAGGAATCTTTGAGGTTTATTTTTTTTTTTGGGGGATGCAGAGGGTGCCACACCTGGTAATGCTCAGCTCCCAACTCCAGACTCTATACTCAGGGGTCTCCCCTGGAGGACTTGGGGCACCCTATAAGGTGCTGGGGTTGGCTGCGTGTAAGACAAGTGCCCTAGCCACTGTGCTATCACTCAGGTCCTGCTGCGTGGCTCCTGCACTGAGTGACTCTCTAGCCCTGCAGCTGAGTTTTGACAACAGCTGCAGACGCTTACTACACACTGTGAACTACGGCAGTTGGGGTGAGTTAATGCCAACACTGTTCCAATCGGGTCGATTCCAGTAATCAATGGAGAAAAGCAGAGGCTATGGATAATGAACAAAACAAGTGACAAGGGAAGGGGCAAGGGATTATGTAAGGCATGACTGATGCCCGCCTGCTCTCCACAGTATTCAAACCTACTCTGGTCTTTCCATTTGGGAAATCTTTATTCATGTGGTAATAGTAACAGTCAAACGATTTAGTTCAAGAACTATCAGGGAGGGACGTGGATGGTGTCCAAGGGGATGGAGTATGAGGCTCCAAGCTCACTGCTGGCACCCACTGGGCCCTGGAGCCACCTCGGGTGCCATCCTAGTGGCAGCCAAGCTCACAGAACACTAGGCTGCCTGTTGTCGGAGTCCCTGGGCAGTGGTGGAGGATCCTTAGAAAACTCACCCAGAGTCAGAGCTCATGGACTGGCACTCAGACTGCCCACAGCCATGGCCTGGGCTGAGTCCCTGGCACTGCAGGAGTGACCCCTGAGCACTACCAGGTATGGTCCCAAAACCACACACACAAAAGAAAGTCACTCAAGTCTCCTGTGTCCTTCACACAGGAGACGCAAGAGCAGAGGCAAACACTGAGCTTTGGGGCCTTCGGTGAGCACCGACATGGAGCACTGCGTTTCACTACCAAGCCCACACCTAGTGTCATCATGATGAAAGGACAGTGGCCAGAGCCCTCACCTCTAAAACCTCAAACTTCTGAGCTTACTGTCAAGGCCACCGTGGGGACAGAACCAATGAGCAGCCAGGCAGAGAGACTGTGCAAAAGCCCTGGCAGGAAGCCAGAACCCACTCCCCACTCACGTGAATCCAGGTCCCGAGTCCAGGCCGAGGCACTGAGTCACCATGATGCGATCATTAACTACAAGAATCCCTGTGGTGAAATGCTGCTCCGGAGACCAGAGCCTCACAGCACTCCTGATAGGGGCGGGAACCCTTCCCTAGCACCTTCCCTCCAGGGTCCTTAGGGCAATGTCTCAGGCAGTACCTCAGCATCTGAGTTTGGACATTCTTGCTTGTCACACCAGGAGGGGATGGAGGGAGGCTGCCATGGGCATCTAGTTACAATCTGCAGGAGACCTGGGGACTCTGCCAAGCACCACACAGGGCCCAGGGCATCCCAGGCTGGTCACAGTGACGTGATGGTCCCACTGAACGGATTATCTGTGACAATAAACCGCTCATGTGTATGTCTTACCATTCAAACACAGGGATTATATTTAAATACTTTATTTTCATTTCACAAGGAAAGCAACAGTGTTTGCAGTTACACATGCCTTTTAGTCAGTGCTGTTCATATGCAAAACAAGTTGTCAAAAGTTTAAAGAAAATAAGTCTTTCCCTTTACAAGAAAACTACACAATCTGCATATACACATATATATGCACACACTATTTTCCAAAATCGCCCATGAAAGACAGATGATGATACAAATTCTACCCACAAGCTCAGACTCCAGGACTCGGAGATCTCTATAGGAGATTAAATACAAAACATAATACCTTTACAAGTTTTGAAGTAATTACTTTTGAAAGCACTTGAAAGACTTTTCCCCCACAATGATATGGAACACTTGGGTTTAATCAAGACAGATGGAAAACTAAGTTTTGTCTCACTGTGAGTTTGGTGATGAATGCAAATGCTCCGAGTATGCTGTAACTCTTACATTACACCCCCCCCCCACACACACATACACACAAACACACACACGACTCTAGTACTGTACCAATGCTTTAGAGCCTTCAGCTTCGGAGCGCTTCATCCCGCCCGTCATGCTCTTTCCCCGAATGACTTCACACTACCATCTGTCCAGAAAGATCACTAGTGATGACCATGACCAAATCCAACGTGGTGCTTCCTTCCCTCTTCTGGAGGACCAAAGTTAAATGTAGCAGAAGGAAACCTTTCCCGCCCCCTACATGTTTAAGGACCAGCAAAGGAGAGACTAAGTTTTCAACACCAGAACATGAAATTTTGATATGGTAAATAATATCTCTAGGATTTTCTAGGATTCCTATCACTCAGTGATTCTAATAACAATAATTATTATAATAAGGCAAATCATTAGCATTATATTCATTACAAATTGCAAAACTTGTATCGACAAGCTTAAAGAAAGGCAGGGAAGCAGGTGAGGAGGCCGAAAATGGGCGGATTTTACATGCATTTTCTTTGATGATGGCAAATGTGGAGTCACGTTGACCAGGCGGTGCATGAATGATTTCGGGCGCTGGACACAAACACAGGTCTGCACGCGTGAAGGGGCAGAAATACACCGCTAATGAGATCCCACGAGAGCACTTAAGGAGAGCTGGCGCGAGTGAGGCTGCAGACGAAAGGGACACAAAGGACATGATCGTCCCGGCTGATGGAGCGGGAAGGAGGGCAGCGCCACAGAGGAGCTCTGAAGAATAGGGGTCCCCTGCCGCCCTAAGATTCCTTCCTCACTAGGTTTTGGGTCTATGGCAATAACTCAAAAGATTCATTCCAAAAATCGCGAGGATTTTAACTGGGCAAAAGGCAATAATGCTCCAACCAACTCTCCGAGATGTACCAGACTCCCTGACGTCAACAGGACAGTGTATTCAAGAGACGCGGGGAGCAGATGGCACTGAGCTGAGCTGGCCTGGAACTGTTGCCCCGGGAGGGAAGGTCTTCCTGTCTTCCTGGCCTCTCCCACTCTCCTTTGTGTCTTCCTCCAGCACAAAGCCTTAACCACTAGATCTGATGGCTCTGATGACTCACCAGTCAAGTATCACCTCCCATCGGTGCTCAGTGTACCATTAATTGTACCCCCACACCTTGCGCTTCCAAGCTGGGTGGCAGGGCAAGGTGGGTCTGTAACTGCTTGCTACGGTCGGAGTCCTGCAAAGAACTGACTACAGAAGGGAAAACATGAGGGCCAAAGAGCCGGGGATATATACATATATACACATCGCATGGAAAAGCAGCTATGTACAGCTCAAAGGCGTGTATCCAGACAGCTGGATGAAAGCAACCACAAGGAAACAAATCCACTGCCCTGCTGAAGAGGGGCCAGGTGGGTCCAGAGTGAATGGCCTGTCAACCCGCGGAGCCTGATTTCTCTTGGGTCCTTCCAAGCCATGCAGGGGTCTACATACAAAATAGGGTTAGGAAATAGAAATGTATTTACATCTGTTGAAGAATATATTTTCCCTTGTCCCTAATAGCAATCCCTCAAAAAAAAAAAAAAAACCAAGTGTCACAAATTACTTTTGCAATACAAGGGTGGAAGGGACTCAGTAAAAAAACACAAACAAGTAAAAATATATATCCACCCAATTATCTACTCACTGCTGCCTACAGAGGCAGTGTGGGTCAGGGAGGCGGGGAGAGAGCAAACGTGACACGGTTTCTCCCAGCTCAGACCCTGTCCCACTCTCTAAACAACCCCCTTCTTGTAAACAAACAAACAAACAAGCCCAAAAGATAGAACTGTTGCCATAAGGCAACGGGGAAGGGTGTGGAGGAGATTTATCATACTCATGGACCTCTAGGTGTCACTGTGTGTCTACACTCCCAGAAAAAGAACTGGGCCCCAAGGAAAGAACACACAGTACAGTGAATATTTATCTACATAAAAAAAAGCACACACACACACACACACTCACACAAATCTACATCTCTATCCATGCACCCGCCCCACGCAGTAAAAAAGAGCACACTCTACTCTACCATTGCCGTCAAGGCAAT
Source organism: Cryptotis parvus (assembly GCA_021461705.1). NCBI lineage: Eukaryota > Metazoa > Chordata > Mammalia > Eulipotyphla > Soricidae > Cryptotis > Cryptotis parvus. Next base: position 66,150 of record JAJIBD010004976.1, read on the forward strand.
CAGGGAAGGGGAACTGGGGACAGTTTTCATAGAATCAATCTCAGCTTTCATCAAGTCCCTAAATAGTCATGCAAAGGACTCGATTCGAAACGAAGCGAACATGAAAGAGGCAAAAAACATTTATATACAATAAAAAATTACGTATGTTGCCTAACACATTCACTCCCTATTTAAAAAAAAAGATACCAAAATTAGATAAACAAGAAAAAAACACCCTGAAGAAGCTAAGCCCTAAACTACTTCCCAGCTATCGCCCACACACAGCGGTGACAAGGGAAGGGAGCGAACACGGCACCTCTGACCTGGGTCTCGGTAGTACTGCTGGGACCTACGCGCCCAGACAAGAGCGTTTGCAACCAAGGAGCAGCAAAGAAAAAGCAGCAAACATTTCTACAGACACAAAAAAGATGCAACACCAGAAATCCGCCACTACCCTCCCCCCCACAATATGTACAAAATCGACGCTACAAGCAATTGCCCACCCGGGCAATAAGGGAAGGGAACAAAAGGAGAGTTTTTCATAGAATGAACCTTAATTTTCATCATGTACCTCAGTATCCCTGCAAAGGTCTGGGCACAAAATGACGTGAACAGGAAAAAGGAGCAAAATATCTATATACATATTTTAAAGTACATACCTTCACGGTACAGCTACGAAGTAAAAAATACTGAGACTCCTCTAAAACTATTGCCTACAGAGGCCGTAGGGAAAGGGGAGAAGAGATTGTTCATACATCCAGACCTCCCAAGTCACCAGACCGACACGCCAGCGAGGAACGGGTGCAGCACGGAATAACACCGTCTAGACACAAACGTGTGTGGACAAGTCACAGCGGCACATTTCTGCCTTAGGCCCCTCCCCCACCCTCTCACGATGCCAAGAAACCCAAAGCACTTTCTCACCGGCGACAGACACAAAGGGGAGAGAGCAGGAGGCGATCCCTATTTGTCAGCAATGATGCATCCCAAACCAGGGTGGAGCGGCGATGACAGAGCTTTCAGGAGAATAACCCATCAACCATCTTTTACTACTTCTATTTCTTTGTTTGTTTTGGGGCCACAGTTAGTAGTGCTCGGTTGCTCAGGTGTTCCTGGCTCTGTGCTCAGGGATTACTCCTAGTGAGCTGCAGATTTAATATGGGTTGGCCACGTGCCAGTTAGCGCCTTAGTAACCCACAACCCTACCTCTCTGGTCCCAGACTTTGAAAATGTTATTCACTTTGGGGGATATGCTGTACAAAGCCATTACTCCAGGACCCACGAAAGACCCCCTGAAAGCAATAAACAACCCCATTAGCCACTACTCACGCAGGCAATACATAAAAAGGGGATTGAACTTCAATTTTCTTCACAGAGCCAAATATCTCGGTAAAGGACAAGGTTTAAGAAATGAATAGAGCACACACATTTCCATACATTTTTAAGGTGTACACCTTGAACCAACATCTCTCTCAACAGACACATCCCGAAAATGCTCTGCCTGGAAAGAACCGCCCACACAGACTTGGAGGGGGAAAGGAGAAGGGCACCCAGAAGTCTGGGGCTCACGAGCGCCTCCATCTGGACAGCCAATGAATAGAACAACAGCGGCACAGAAGCAAAAATTCACAGAACCTGCCTACATCCAGCCCTTATCACCATGACCATCAGTGGCTGCCCACACAGCGGCTGAGGAGCAAACAAGAAACCACCATGTTTCAATGGAGCCTCAGGTGTGGCACAGCACAAAATGAATTCATAAAACAAGAAGCAGCCGATTTATGGTGAGGCGCACTACACACCCTCTCCTCTCTGACTTTCATAAGCTACCCTACTGCCTACAGCAAAATGAGGCAGAAAGGAGAAAAGGTTGAAAGAAGTTTGGTCAGACTCTGAGCCTCAGTTTTCATTAGGTTCTTATGTATCCAGCAAAAAGCCCACAGAATGAACAGAGCAACATAACTGCTGTGTACACATGACTTTTACACACGCGCGCACACACACACACACACACACAGCCTTGCCCCAGGATCAGCTCATAAAAGCCACAGACACAGCTCCTCTAATGAGAGACCTGCACAGCCGGTGATGTGCAAAAAGAAGCAACACCTACAAAATAGCAGCAAAAACACTTGGACACATTAAAAAAAAAATACTCTGCTCCTCCCAATACAGTCTCTTTCCAAAACCAAAACCAAAACCAAAACGAGACAAACATACGCTGAAGCTATTGTCCATGCAGACAAAATGGGAAGGGAGTATGAGATTTTGAGAGAAAAAAAATGCTCCACTTTTTTTTATGCTTGACTTTTTATCAGGACAAAAAATATAAAGTGGAGAACTAACAATATTTTTAAAAAGGAAAAGAAAAGCCATTATGCACATATAAAATGTACCTACCCCCAAAAGTCACCCAGCGTAAGTAAGCAGCCTTAGCTACCAGCCACACAGACAATGTAGGGCAGGGGAGAGAGTCAGACAGGCCCGGGGCATCCCTTTTCTCGTGGTACTTCCTTGCCAGTGCAAATAATACAACTCAAAGTAAAGACAAGCGAGAGACAGCAAAAACATACACAAGTGTCCATTAAAGGGATGGAGCGGTGTGTGGACATTGCTTAGCGGTCGAATCCACTATACAGGACAGCCACCAAGGCCCAGGGCAGGCACAGCTGTGTGCCAGGGGCTCTGGTCAGCCACATTCAAAGCAGACTAGGTTGCCGGTGACCAGCGCTGCACCCTAGACTCCACTCCCTCCTCTCCCAACCCGCTGGCAGCGAGGCTGGATCCGTGCCCAGCGGACTGTAGCCCAGCACTCCGGGTTAGCATCTTCCACTCTGCTCCAGCTCCAGGAAGAAAACTAGGTGAGAGAAGAGCATCCGCGACTTGGGACAAGGCGATCTGGAACTCTTGAGCAAGACGCCGTGGACCGATGGGCAGTTTCCCAGGAAAAGGCTCCCCAGCGGTGAACGGGAGGACCCCTCCAATGGAGGACCTGGGCGCTGACACCAACTTTAATGCCCCGACCATCGGGGAACACACTAAAGGCTGAGGGCTTCCACCTTATCACCCCTCACATCTCCAGACAAGCTTTTCTTTGCTAGTTCCATCTTCCTTTACCATCGCGTCAAACGTGGTCGTTCCTGCTCCATTGCAGCAGGCTGTTTCTTCAGTGGAGACAGAACCTGTCCTAAGTTACAGCTGTGTCCCGGCGGGAAGTGTTGACTTCCAAAGCGTCCCATGACTGCCAGGTTCCCATCAGAAACACAGGGCTCATCCAAAGTCTGGCAGGGACACACTTGTCCGACCACGAGTTCCACACAGGAGTAACTTTCTACTCCTGATTTAGTTAGTTTTGAGGGTTTTCACAAAGTTATGGGTGGGTTAGCACAGCACTACCAATGATGAAATTCTGTGGGAACATTTGAAGTGAGGCTGGACAACTTACAAATTATTCAGAAGAAGCCTAAATTAAGCGGGAAAGGGCACGATCCGGTATCAGGGGAATGAACTTTTGGTTACAAAGATGGGTGTGAGGAAAGCAATAGGACGAGTTCCTCTGAAAGGGTTTTACTTCAGAGATGATTCCCAGTCCCCTGAAAGGAGTCTGCTAGATGCAGAGTGAACATACGGCACAGAAGCCATGTACAGGTGGGTTGGTGAAACAAGAATTCTTAAGCTGATTTTCACGAGTACCAAAATCTAAGCTCTGTATCAAAGTGGAATTTGGTAATGCAATCTGGTAGAAAACAAAAAATTAAATAAAAAACCCCTCAAAAGTCTAGAATTTTTTTTCTCTCTACAAATATAAAAGCACGCTAACTTGCAGTATCGACTAAACGATCACTCATCTGCTGAATCACAAGACGGACAAAGACCTACAATCACCCCATTTTCAGTAGGACCTCGTTAAGTGATTCTGTGATCCTCAGGATAGAATTTTTACTCTAAAACACAGATTAATGTTGTTTAGAAAAGACTAAACGGGTTGTCACACAACAGGACAAGGAAGGCTATCTTTCAATTTGCTTGTCTTCTGAATTTTGTTATAGAAAAATATTTTGATAAAATAAAATTTAATTTTATATGCAAACCCACATATTCTCACTTAACACCTGCCAAGTTAAGAAAGGCTATCATTGTCTGATTCTGTGGAGTGTTGGAAGTGCTCATAAATGGGCAGCTATTCATTATGTACATAGTTTCTCAAACAAAATATAAAGTACTCCATAATTACTTAGGAAGAGAATTTTTCTCCTAAGAACCAAAGAAACACAACAATCTAGGTATAAGTCTGCATAGCTCAGAAAATTCAAGTACAGTATTTCTCCTTCAGAAGGAATCAAAATGCCAGACAGTTCTGGGCATTTCCCTCTATTTCACGTTTTCTTTCCTTTCTTGGCCATCTCTTTCCATGTGTCATTTTGGCCATGACAAAAAGAAAACTAATGAAAAGAACTATTTTTGATAGTAGAAAAAAAATTTAAAGCCCACCATATTGAAGCTGAATTAAGTTACACCTATTCCACATACCCCTTATTCCTTTAAGGTACTATGGTGAAGCTTAAATAAAAGTTTTTATTTTCCTCAAAGATCCTACTTTAAAATATGTGATTTTTCTATCATATAAAATGAAAATTCATTCATGGGTATGATGGAGAAAGTATGATCTAGCATGCAAGAAGGCAACAAACAAATTGTAAAAATTCTTTTTACAGTGATGGAGTTATGATAGAAAAAAAGGTCTAGTATGAACAAAATAGTTGCCATAAATGTAGAAACGTTCTCTATATAATATAAAGCAGATATACAGCAGATGACTAAGGTGTACAGATAAGGAGAATGACTCAAGTTAACCTGGTCTGGAAGTTTTTCCTATGGTAATGCTATGAAAAAGAAAGACTGAGAAATTGAGTCTTTTAACCTTGTTAGCTTTTCAATACAACAAAAATTTAAAAATTCTGTAGCACCTGGCTGTTCTGCAGAAAAAAAAATGTAAGTTAGAGATCTTATTAAAACTTTCCCCAGAAAACAAAGGGCTAACCAAAACCAGCCACCTAAGTAGCTCTGTACCACTGGGACCAGCTCCCCCCCAACTGCACACGTCATCAACTTCACTGCCAGAATATTTGCTTTAGTTTTTGTTTTGAGTCACACCCTGCAGTGCTCAGGGATGATCACTTCTGGCGATGCTCCGGGGGTGACCATGTCAGGACCAGGATGGAACCCAGGGTCAGCCATGTGAAAGGCAAGGGCCCTCGGTGCTGTCCTAGAGCTTCATCATACTTTTGGAAGCCAATCTGGTAACACATTCAAACAACATCACAAACCAGCAGCCTCAGAGCTGGCGGCTCCCAGAGCCGAGCTCTCCTGGTTTGATTGTGTCCCTTCCTAGATAAACTTTCTAGAAACTGAGAAAGAGAACAGGATTCCAAAGCGGGAAGCACCCACCACCCCCCCCCATCTGAAGATCTTCAAACTAGAAAACTTAGTTAATGTTTCTGTAGATAGTTGGCAAATAGGTGAAGAGGATTTTGTCATTAAACAACTACATACTGCCCAAAGACAATTCAGAAAAGACAGATGAAGACTCCAGACAGGCCCTGAGCTAACTAGAACTCTGAAGAGTGCAAATGACTTGACAGCGATCCTGGCTTCACACGGTGGCTTTTTTTTTTTCCTTTTTTTTTTTCCTTTTTTTTTCTTTTTGCAAAAAGCAGCAGAGCCAAAGTCAGAAGCTCTCAAAGGGCGACATGGTGAGCCGCAGCTGCACCTGCTACAGCCACTGCATCAGACTGTTCAGGTTCTTTTCCATCCACTGGATGTTCAACTTAATGACCTCCAAGGCCTCCTGGACACACCGCAGCCGGAAGGTCGCCTCAGACTGGTTTTCAAAGAACGCTTGGACCTGTAAGTGGTGCACAGGGAAGGATTTCAGAAGAAGCCAGTAAAGATGACTCTAGTCTTTGCAGACAAGCTATCATTCAGTGATGGCTGTGCCAGTGTCTTAAAAGGGAAACAGGGGCAGAGTGATAGTATAGTGGGCAGGCGCTAGCCTGGCACGTGGCGGACCTGGGTAGATCCCCAGAACCCTTACAGGAGTGATCCTGAGTGCAGAGTTAGGAGTAGGCACTGGACGGCACCAGGTGTGGTCCCCAAAGCAAAATAAAGAAATCAATAGAAATAAATCTCCCTTTCCCCAACAAGTTTGAATTTTTTTTAATTCAAAGATTAAAAAAAAGAAATTCAAGAAACAGAACTAAGGATTTAAAAGGTTTGTCCAGTTTTAAATATGGTGTGGAATTCTTCAAAACAATTTTATTACCACTAAAAAGGAAATGTGGCTTATTTGGCTTATGCTGGCTTTGGTTCAAAAGTTCTTTGTATCGGGAGACAAAGGAAAACCATTGAGAACAGAATCAGAATTGTTGCTCGCTGCCATTTACGTACCCTTTGGGAGAAACCCTACGGCAGAACCACTAGTGGGTGCACAGACAGCAGGAGAGGAAACAGGAGCGGCCCCACCCACCTTCCTGGACAGAGCAGCGGGACGGGGATCCCCTCAACCCATCAGCACTTCATACAACCAACCTCGGATAAATGTGTCTTCGTTGAGAACAGGTGAGTTGATCCAGCAACAATGCTTTGTATGGTATAAGAGCCCAGGTGGAACCTGAAGGAATATGTGAAAAGAATGAAGCAGCTGTTGGTGAGCAGAGCTCCCGGGCACACAGGAAATGACCTGATGGGAGCCATGGGAGCCAAAGGCAGAGTGGGGCCGGCTCCTCCGGGTAAACCAAAGGCAGAGTGGGGCCGGCTCCTCCGGGTAAACCAAAGGCAGAGGGGGCCGGATCCTCCGGGTAAACCAAAGGCAGAGGGGGCCGGCTCCTCCCGGGTAAACCAAAGGCAGAGGGGGCCGCCCTCCCGGTAAACCAAAGGCAGAGGGGGCCGGCTCCCGGGTAAACCAAAGGCAGAGTGGGGCCAGCTCCTCCGGGTAAACCAAAGGCAGAGCGGGGCCGGCTCCTCCGGGTAAACCAAAGCATCCCTGAAAATACCCATTGCCTACAGGATGATGGGCAGGCCAAGAGAACCAGCAGGTTGGGCACTGGTGCAAATCACTGCCTGCATTCATTTATTCACAACGCTTCTGATTGGCAGAGACATGGCCTCTCCCTGGGAAGGAAAGTGCAGTGGACCTGGGCATGGCTTCCTCACTGAGCTTCAACACACTTGTCTACACTAGCACTCTGCAAGGCTCCTGGCCGTGCAGGGGCTGAGTGCTTACTGTCCAGCTTGGCTGCCTCAGGGGTCAGTGGAATGCCTGTTAAAGCAGCCACACGGCAGAATGACAGGTGCCAACGGGGACTGTCCTTGGAGCGTTCCTGCTTTCCCTCAGTCACTCAACCCTTTCAGCTCCACGGCCCAAGGGGATGGAAAGCTGGGAATTCTCTGAGAAACTTACTTCTGCACAAGCTTACTCCAGTTTTCCTTGACAAAATCCCAGGCCAGGAGGTATCCGGGAAAGTGTCGGCCCACCATTCGGATGATAAACGACAGCTTCTGGGAACGGATGATGTCACCGCTGAGGCTACTGTTCATTAACCTAAGAGCAGAGCAGATTCTGCTGAAACAAACTCGTTCATGACAAGGGGAGGCCCTAAGGAACTCCTGATGCGATTTTAGGTAGGTGTGTTAAGCACGCTCCTGAGAGAAAGGGCTTGTGTGATGTAAAGATAAAGACATACTTCAGAACAATATCAATACTCTATGTTTTGTAATACTTCACATGCCCTAGACAATGTTCTAAACTCTTGCCATAAACATCAGACAGGCCTTTACTGGCACTGGAGTGATATGCACCCCTCAGGGTACTCTGGGCAGTGCCAGGAGTGATCTCTGACTACCGCTGAGCATGGCTCCAAAACAAACAACCCCCACCCCCCCAAACCAACAACCCAACCTTCCTCTCCCAAGAGTTCTTTGCTACCAAGCCCAGATTTTCAGTTCAGGGAAGAGTCCATGTCACCCCCAATGAACATGAAGGCTGGAACAGATGCAGGTTATATCAACTCTGCTAAAATTCCCACTAATAGTAAGGAAACAGACCCATGAGAGGATCTGACAGAAATTTTAATTTTAACAGCAGCTGCCCAGAAGAACATGGAGGTCCCGTTGGTGAGGACAGAAGCCAAACGGGGGCCAGAGGACTCCCAGAAACCAAGGAAGGTGAAGCTGGGAACCAGGATACGAACCTCACAAAGCTGGAACAGCGACTGTAAAGTGTACAAAACCCTGGATTTGTACACACCTATGTGGGTGTATGTGCACTCACAGAGCGGAACTGACCCCGTTAGCAGGCAGAAGCGGTACGGCTGGGGGTGGGGTGGGGAGGGAGCTCAGCAGCGAGTCCCTGCTCCTCTGAAGATCCAGGACAGCTCTGGGACACTGTGGTGCTCATCTGAGTACAATCATGCAGACTAGCAACAAGGCCCAGGCCTCTCCGTCCAGGGGTTTTTAAGACCCCCCCGACCAGACTTTCTCGGAGTGCCCAGCTCCACTCTGGGATTTAACTGCTGCATCCCTTGAGGCACCCCCTCCTCCCATGAAGAGCCCCTCCCAGCCTTCAGTGGTGGAGTATGAAAAGGAAAGGTGGACTAGAGAGATAGCTCAGGGGCTGCCCAGCTCTGCCTCTGGTCCACATGGCCTGAAGAGAGGCATCATGAGGTAAGGTGCCCAGGTCCTCAAGCCTGGTACTGAATGTGGGGAGCCAGCGAGTGAGGCTTACACGCTGTGACCACAGCTCCATCTCCCGGCACTGCACGAGGCCCCAGAGGACACTCACGAGCACAGCCAGGAACAGCCCCCGGCACCTCCAACTGAGGCCACCCTCCCCTGAAACAATCACTAGGAGGCCCCCATGGCCTCCGAGGCAGCACCTGGGGAACACCTTGCCCCAATTTTGCACAAAGATGGCCCCGTCTACCAAAGCCACAGAGAAGTGTGCGAGGGCCAGCATGACCCACTTGCTGAAGCACAAGCATCTCAAGGACAGCTGGGGTAGGGCAGGGCCCGGAACAGAAGGACGAGGAACAAGCCCCAGCTGGATGCACGCAGCTCTACATGGCTGAAGCGCACAGCTGGGAATGGCACATTCGGGAATGGAGGAGGACGCTGGGTCCCCCGGAGTCCAGTCCTGTGGGCAGGAGGTGCCTCGGGCCTGTGGACAGGGTCCAATCCAAGGTGAAGCCTGGCAGTACCTCACTGCCCGTGAACACCTGGTCTGTGCCCCATCCAGGAGCACCCACTTTCACAGCAGATTCCCGTTGCTCAGTCCTGGTGCTTACATACCAGTACAGTTTCCGCACGTCTTCAGAGCTGGCAAGAGCCTCCAAGACTTTATTCCTCTCCATCTCCGAGGCCATGGAGATGTACTTGCTCTTGAGGAATGACCAGCCCTGCTCCGTCTTTGCTCCGACCTTGAACACGGTGGCCATGACATCGGTAGGGAGACTGCAACCGAGAGCCACACGTGAGAAGACCCAGAATCATTCCTGACTCCAGAGGCAAGACAGTGATGAACGATGGTGGTCTGAGCGCCAGGGAGGAACCCCCATGTCATTTATGATGGCCACGGAAAAGGCCGACTCTGGGGCTCCGGCGCTTCTAGTGGCTGGGCTATAGAAAATCTCGGTTCCCTGCAGCACCGAGCTGAGTCTTGGGGTCCTTGCAAAGCCGTAGTGGACAACAGCTCGGCCCTGGGGGCAGGATGGAGGATCTGTGGTCCATAAGCTCGGCACTCAGAGGCTGCCACAGGAGGCGAGCAATGTGGGATGTCCAGGGTTCGAGGATGGGCCACCAGACCAGCCTCGCCATTTTGTTCAGATCTCGTCTCCCCCTCCAACTGATGCTTCAATACTCTGGAGTGCCGAGCAGCACGGAGCTGATAACCAGCCACCACCAGAAAGCCTGCTCCTCACGGCTCGCTCCACGGCGGGCCATCCTATCAGAGGGCTGGGTCACAGTCTCGGCGGAGTCTGGGCGGCTTCCAGAGCAAACACCGACCCAGGACAACCGGAGTGGTGAGATGTGGAGAAGCGGAAGCATGTGCCGCTGGTGGGAAGTTTCTTAACACATTATAAACAGAACTACCAGGGCCAAGAGATGGCTCTGTGGTCAGAGGCAGGCATGTGGCACATATGCCAGGAGGACCCCTTTGGCCTCAGAACCACAGGCCCATGTCATGCGGCATTACTGAGGCCAACTACTGAACCATCCATTTGGCCTAAAGGGCTGAGTGTTAAAAGAGTGGTCAGCAGGCCCTCAGACCACCGCCTTTCTGGCTAAAAAAAAAATAAATAAAACAAGGCACAGAACAGCACTGTCAGGCCTACAGGCCCACAGGCCTGAAAGCAGCTTCTCGACACATTTCTACACCCACGTTCACAAGAGCATTATTCACATTGGCCAGGGGTGGGAACCCAGATCTGTAAAGCGAATGAAGAAAATGTACTAAGTCGACACAGTGGATTACACAGGAAGGACACCCTGAGAGGGCTGACACACAGCAGGTTATTCAGAAAGGAAGGAAACCCTGAGAAGACTGACACACAGCGGGTTACTCAGGAAGGACACCCTGAGAGGGCTGACACACAGCAGGTTATTCAGAAAGGAAGGGAACCCTGAGAAGACTGACACACAGCGGGTTACTCAGAAAGGAAGGAAACCCCGAGAGGACTGACACACAGCAGGTCTTTCAGGAAGGACACCCTGAGAGGACTGACACACAGTAGGTCATTCAGGAAGGAAACCCCCGAGAGGGCTGACACACAGCAGGTCTTTCAGGAAGGAAACCCTGAGAGGGCTGACACACAGTAGGTCTTTCAGGAAGGAAACCCTGAGAGGGCTGACACACAGTAGGTCATTCAGGAAGGAAAGAGGGCTGACACACAGCAGGTCTTTCAGGAAGGAAACCCTGAGAAGACTGACACACAGTAGGTCTTTCAGGAAGGAAACCCTGAGAGGGCTGACACACAGTAGGTCTTTCAGGAAGGAAACCCTGAGAGGGCTGACACACAGTAGGTCTTTCAGGAAGGAAACCCTGAGAGGGCTGACACACAGCAGGTCATTCAGGAAGGAAAGAGGGCTGACACACAGTGGGTTATTCCGGAAGGAAACCCTGACAAGACTGACACACAGCAGGTTATTCAGGAAGGAAGGAAACCCTGAGAGGGCTGACACACAACGGGTTATTCGGAAGGAAACCCTTATAAGGCTGACACACTGTGGGTTATTCAGGAAGGAAGGAAATGCTGAGAGGGCTGACACAGTGCGTTATTCAAGGAAACCCTGTCAAGGCTGACACACAGCAGGTTATTCAGGAAGGAAGGAAACCCTGAGAGGGCTGACACACAATGGGTTATTCAGGAAGGAAACCCTGAGAGGGCTGAACCCTGAGGATAATAAAGAAAATGAAATAAAAGACCAAATATTGTTTGATTTTACTTATACTCAATATATTCCTGCTTTTTTTTAAACTAAAGAATGATGCATTTATTCCATCATCAGTATAGACCAAATGCATGTTCACCATCAAAATCAACCCAGTGACTCAAGAGTCTGGCCAGCTGAGGCACCAGTATCATGGCGCATGGGCTCTCAGGGCAGCTAACCTCACCATGAGCTCCAATCACCAAACTAAAATAGGGGTGGGGGAGGGCAGTCAGCTAGTGGGACCAGTCTGTGGCCCTGGCACCCACCTGTCTCCTGGCCCTTTGTTTCCAGGTTTATTCTTTCTTTCTTTATTTATTTTTGCTTTTTTGGTCACACCTGGCAATGCTCAGAGGTTACTCCTGGCTCTGCACTCAGGAGTTACATCTGGCGGTGCTCAGGAGAGCACATGGGATGCCGAGGATCGAACCCTGGTTGGCAGCTTGCAAGAGAAATGCCCTAACCACAGTACTATCACCCGCTTCCTGGTTAAAAACAAAACAAAACAAAAAACCCAACAACTTAAAATAGACCTGATGTTTAAAAAAAAATTAACTGATTAAGAAAGACTGGCAGGGTGGTGTGGGGGAGGAAATGGAGCTCTCCGACTTATTAAAAACAGACTAATAAAGGAGATGGTGGCTTCAGCCTGCGGCCTGAGTGAGCGAATGCTGGGCCCCTGCAGAAGCGCATGTCACCTGTGCGTGCCATTGGCTGCCATCCAGTCCTCAAAGAGCTTCCTGGCAGTGGAGCGACAGTTGCCCAGGTCATGGGTGCAGGCGAACTCCAGCAGAACCGCCCGGAGCTCGCGAGAGGACACGGTGCCCCTCATCCCTCCATATCTGACGCTGGATTTGGTCTTGAAGCAATTTGAACACTCTGGTCTGGAGAGACAAAGTGGATTATGACAGAGCAGTGAGAGTTATAACCAGGGAGATCAGAATGATTCCATCGTGTGACTTCCTGGAAGAGAAAGAACAAAAGCAGGCACAGATAGGACTCGCCCACCCATGAGAGCTATGAAGCCCATCCAACAGGGACGGGCCAGCAGCATGAGAGGGTCTCTACAAGCTGGAGGTGGCAGGGATAGAGGAAGTGTCCATGCAGTCAGGAACATCACCTCTTGTGTGGACGCAACAAAGCTGTTGACTGCCAAATTATCACAGAAAACTCATGAAAATTGGAACATGTAGACCTCATGACATCACTCATGACGTCAGACTCTGACGTCAGAATCCCCAAACCAATATGGAAGCAATACATTTCTTTAGTGAAGGATAAATGCTGAACTATTTAAAATATCAACTAGTTGGAAGCTTTTGTTAAAAAAAAAAGGAAGAAAATGAAATTCAGTTGTTTTGTAGTATCTTCTACTTAGTCTACTGTTAGGGTTCTTCTGCACAGGATCTATTCTTAAATGCGTGCTCATGGTATTAAAAACAAAAAACAAACTAAGGATTTGTTTCCATCTCTATTCACAACAGAAGTGCAGAGTCTGTGCCTAGCACATGAAAATCTCATCAGATTGCCAGCTGCGGCGCTTGGAAAGAGAGAGCACAAAGGCTCTGAAAACCTGCAGCTATGAATGCTGCAGAATGAGCAATTCTAACACAGAAACGCTTAATTTTCTAGGCCAGGGCTGGCATCGGGTAATAAAAACAAAAACTCCCAGGCCTTCCCCACCTAGAGTTTCCCACATAGGGGGCTTTATTTATTTTCTTTTTGGGTCACACCCGGCAATGCTCAGGGGTTACTCCTGGCTCTGCACTCAGGAATTACACCTGGTGGTGCTCAGGGGACCATTTGAGATGCTGGAGATCTGGCCCCCACGGGGGACTTTTGCCACTGAACAACCACGATTCTGGGGTCTCGGCTCAGGTGCCACAGACCAGCCCACACAGGAGTTCTTGACCCCACTACACAGATATTCACAGAACATGGCGTTGTTCTTCCAGGGGGCGGCCACTGGCACTGAAAAATGAAACCCAGCGGAAGGGCTTTGTGGGGCTGTTGGCATTTCTCAGTGGCTCCCCTGAATACGGCTTCATGGGGCTGACTAAGAATGGAAGGAAGGCACAATCAACAAAGGAGAAGAACTCAGAGTCATGCGAGCATCTCGACTTGCAGAATTCTGTGGTCTGCTCTGAGCAGCGAGGTTGGGCAAAGACACCTCGGGAATGTGCGACTGGCCACTCCTGGAGGGCAGGAATAATGCCAGGCTGCGGCTGCGCAGATTCAAGAAGACACACACGCCCACAATGGCACATGTCAGACCGCCACCTGACCGCCTCCGATGCAGAGCGAGAGCAGATGGTCGGGTGGGGGACACGCATTTGAAGCATCATTAGAAACACTCAGAGGAAAAGGATGGCAACGGCAATGAGAGTCGAGAGGGACAGAGGCAGCGCAGCCCTGGCTCTGAGATGGACACTGGGCTCGTGGAGAGGGGAGGCCGACACCTGGGCGCTGCTTCATCCGAGCCCCCCACCTGTGACCTCCAGACCAGCATGTCCTGGGGAATCCGCAAAGCAGTTCATCACGAACGCTCTTCAAAGGAACAGACCAAATCATTCTGTTTGGAAGAGCAATTTTGTTTCTAGAGGATTTCTGCTGCTGTAAGTGATGTGGCATTGTTCTTATTAATAAGCCTGAGCAAATGATTCAAACTACTTTTCCTTTTTTAGAAAGAAAACTAAGCCTATTTTCCATGGTTCTAAGTCAGTTTTTTTTCTTTTTTTCTTTTTCTTCTTGGGTCACACCCAGCGATGCTCAGGATTTACTCCAGGTTCTTCGCTCAGGAATTACTCTTGGAAGTGCTCAGGGATGATATGGGATGCTATGGATTGAACCCGGATCGGCCGCATGCAAGGCAAAAAGCCCCTATCTGCTATACTACTGCTCAGGCCCCATAAGTCAATTTTTTCTAAAAAAAATTCAAACTCCCTGAAAAATAGAATCTACTTTTATTAAACAAAATCAGGAAAGTGGGAGAGAAAATAGATTGACAGGTTACTCCTGCTTCAGACGCAGCCAAACAACACAGAAAAGGTTCACGGCATAAACGGAGACACCACCGCTCACTGCATTACATTTCCATCCACTGCTCTAGTCTCACGGCCATACGCTGAAGCAGTGCTCTCTTGGGGCCGGCAGTGTCTAAAACGTGAGCTATCAGCATTGGGAGTCTGATGCAGGCGCAGATGCAGCCACCCAATCTGACGGCTTATGCTCCTGCCAAGCCCCAGCTTTGATTACTGCTGTTTGGGGGCCACAGCCTGCAGCGCTCAGGGCTTACTTTGTGTTCTGTGCTCGAGTCGTTCCTAGTGGGTATATGTGGTGCCGGGGATGGAAGCCAGGTCAAAACTCTTTGAAAACACACAGAAAGTCTTACTTGCAAGACAAGCACCATGACCCCTGTCCGACCTTCTCCCTGGCTTTTTTTAGAGCTTCAACACTGGCAGAATAAGGATTTGAAGAGGTAGGCTCTCCTGCGGTGAGGCCAGATGCTGACTCTGAGCTGCCTGGGGATTTCGGGACAGCAGAGAACAGCCCCAGGCCTTAAACACGCACAAAGACCTTTGGACACTGCTGGGAAGCATGTCACTAGAGAACAATGGCCTGCCAGGACACTGGAACCCTCCGCTGGGATGAAGCAGCAGAACTACCAGCAGGAAAAAAGTGCAGAATGTCCTGCTCCTCGCACTGAGCTCAGTGCATGCTCTCAGAATAGGGTGACCTGCAAGCGAGAGCCCAGCGCTGCCTGAGCCAGGACGCAGCTGACAGGATTCCAGCAGCATCAGCCTCCCTAGCCTGGCCGCAGCAGAGCACTGACACTGCTTCCTCTCCCACGACGCACTGCCAACGCCGTCACAGCAGAGTGAGTGTGGCCTGTGCGCCCACTATCTTCACTGCGATTGATCGGGGTTGATACCGAGCCTTCTCGGCACACAGCCTTGTTTGGGAAAAGGGGATGCGGAGGTTGTCAAGTCAGTGTGAGTCCCGCTGGATTACGGTGGGATTAAACGAGGAAACAACAACGGGGAAAAACAGGGAAAAGACTACGTGAAAGAGAGCAGAGATGGGGTGATGCAAGGACAGAGCTAAGGAATGCCACGGTCTGCTGGCAGTTACAGAAGACCAGGGCAGGCTCTTCCAACACCTTGGCTCAGAACCGCGAATGAATAAGTCCCTACTGGTTTAATACACCACGTTTATGGCACTGGAGCAGCCCCAGGAAACTGACACGCAACTCCATGCAGTACAATATGCAGTGGAGTTCTTCTTGTGCGCTGTTGTGTGGTTATGCATGCACAGTTAGTATGGCTTTGCATGTTTGTAGTGGTTTGTGGAGTAGAACAGGTTTGATATGGCACCGGAAGTACCCAATGTAATCACAGAGCCTCGGTCGTGAAAATACATGCTCTTGGACTAAGTTTCTGACCATCTCACACTTTACACACAGTCAATTCTAGATGGATTAAAGTTCAAATGCAAAAGGTGTACCAACAAAGTTTCCGGAAAATACCGAGAGCACTTATTGGGAAGGCAGATTTCAGACAGTGAGAGTTTGTGCTGGCAGAGAGAGTACGAAAGCGAGTCAGTCACAGAGAAAGCATTTGACAAGATCCAACACCCGTTCATGATAAAAACCCTCCATAAAATAGGAATTGAAGAAACCTTCCTCGATATACTCAAGTCATCTACCAAAAGCCCACAGTGAGTATCATTCTCAATGGAGAAAAACTGAAAGCCTTCCCCTTAAGATCGGGGACAAGACAAGGTTGCCCACTCTCACCACTTCTATTCAATATAGTACTGGAAGTACTTGCCACAGCAATCAGAGAAGAAAAGGACATCAAGGGCATCCAGACAGGCAAGGAAGAAGTCAAGCTATCATTATTTGCAGATGACATGATATTATACCTAGAGAATATCATGGACCTCTCTACCAAAATGCTCCTAGAAACAATAGATACCTATAATAGAGTGGCAGGGTACAAAATCAATACCCAAAAAGTCAGTGGCTTTCCTATATACAAATAACAAAAGAGAAGAAAAGGATATTAAGAAAATAATTGCATTCACAATTGTGTCACAGAAAATAAAATACCAAGGAATCTTAACTAAGATTAACTAAGTGTGTAAAGGACCTGTACAAAGAAAACTACAAAACCTGCTTCAAGAAATAAAAAGAGGACACGAGGAAATGGAAACACATTCCCTGCTCATGGATTGGGAGAATCAAGATTTTCAAAATGGTAATACTCCCTAGAGCTTTATACAGATTCAATGCAGTCCCTGTAAGAATGTTCATGGCATTTTTCATAGAAATTGACCAAACACTCCGAAATTTGTATGGAATAATAAACCCCCAAGGATGGCTAAAGCATCCTTGGGGAAAAGAAGATGGGAGGCATCACCTTTCCCAACTTCAAACTGTACAAGGCAGTAGTAATTAAAACAGCATGGTATTGGAATAAAAACAGACCTGTGGACCTATGGAATAGAACTGAGTATCCTGACACCCAACCTCAAATACATGACCATTTAATCTTTGACAAAGGATCAAAAAGTACGAAATAGAGCAAGGAAAGCCTCTTCAACAAATGGTGCTGGGAAAACTGGGTAGCTACCTGTAAAAAAATGAATTTGGATCTCTAACACCATTCACAAAACTCAGATCAAAATGCACTGAAGACCTCAATATTAGACTTGAATCCATAAAGTACATGAAGAAAATATAGGAAAAACCCTCCATGACATTGAAGCTAAAGGCATCTTCAAAGACGAAACACCACTAACAAAGCAATTAGAAGCAGAGATAAACATATGGGACTACATGAAACTAAAAGCTTCTGCACCTCAAAAGAAACAGTGACTAAGATACAAAAGCAGTCCACAGAATGGGAAAGAATATTCACCCAACACCCAACTGATAAGGGGTTAATTTCCAGGATATATCAGGCATTGGTAGAACTTTAAAAGAAGAAAACAGTCAACCCCATCAAAAAATGGGGGAGAAGAAATGAACAGAAACTTCAGCAAGGAAGAAATTCGAATGGCCAAAAACATATGAAAAAATGCTCATCATCACTAATCATCAGAGAGATGCAAATCAAAACAACAATGAGATATCATCCATCTCACACCACAGAGACTGGCACACATCCAAAAGAGCAAGAAAAACAAGTGCTGGCATGGATATGGGGAGAAAGGGACCTCAACAATTGTTGGTGGGAATGTTGACTGGTACAGCATTTCTGGAAAACAATATGGACATTCCTCCAAAGACTAGAAATTGAGCTCCCATTTGTCCCAGCCATACCACTACTGGGAATATACCCTGGGAAGCCAAAAACACATAGCAGAAACACCATTTGCACTTTTATTTTCATAAAAGCACTATTCACAATAGCCAGAATCTGGAAACAACCAGAGTGCCTGAGAACTGATGACTGGATAAAGATACTGTGGTACATCTACACAACGGGATACTACGCAGCTGTTAGGAAAAACAAAGTTATGGAATTTGCCTCTAAATAGATGGGCATGGAGAGGATCATGATGAGTGAAATTAGCCAGAGGGAAAAGGACATAGAATGACTGCATTTATTTGTGAGATATAAAAAATATATAGCATGATACCAATCTCCAAGGCCAGACACAACAAGGATCAGGGAGGTCCCGTCAGTGGGTAGAACCTACTGCAAATGTGTGAGAGTCAGAGGTTAGGTAATACAGAGAAAGGAACAGTGTACTAGTAATTATTGTAAATAATGATACCAGCGTAGAACTGAGCATTGAAATTAGGCAAAAGGATATACATGATAACTTCTAACTGTATGTATTGCAAGCCACAATGTGTAAAAAGGAGAGAGGGAGAGAGAGAGAGAAAGAGAGGGGAGAGAGAGAGAGAGAGAGAGAGAGAGAGAGAGAGAGAGAGAGAGAGAGAGAGAGAGAGAGAAGTGAAAATTGCCTGCCATAGAAGCAGGCTGGAGGAGGAGGGAAATCATGGGACATTGGTGGAGGGAAATGGGCACTGGTGGAGGATGGGTGCTGGAACACTGTATGACTGCAACCCAAATATGAACACTTTTATAACTGTATATTTCATGATGGTATAATAAAAAACATTTTTAACAAGAAAGCGAGTCAGCATAGGAAACGAGTTTTGCGAATATACATGATTAATAAAAGAAATTTTTTCCCTTGGTTTTTGGGCCACAGTTGGGTGAGCTCAGAACTTACTCCTGGCTCTGTGCTCCAGGAGCACTTTTGGAAGAGCTCGGCAGACGCGTACACAAAGCAAGGGCCCTATCTGCTGTGCTATTGGCCCCATCAGGTAACTGGTCTTAAGGGATATTATAACAGTCACAATGCCCATTATATCATCATTCACAAGACAAAAATCAGTAAAAACTATTAATACCAACATCGGTAATTTTTTATAATAATCACAAGGAAATTAAATGAGAAAATTATTACTTAGCAAAAAAAACTATTGTTATTTTAAACATGGCATGATTTTCATAAAGAAATCCTAACTTTCATGTGACCCTGTATTTGATATCAGTGTCAGGGGCCAGTCTATATATGGGGGGAGATAGGAAGGTCTCTCCTGGTGGTGCTTAATGGGTTTTGTGTGGAACTGGGAACCTGCTTGAACTGGGATTAGCCACATGCAAAGCAAGTGCCTTGCTGGTTCCTCTGTAGTCTTTCTCCAGTCCTGAGAAATCTGTGTTTTGATATTCAAACAAGACCATATCATACTATGTTTTTATCATTTCTTCATGGCAATGAAATTCTATGAAGAGTAGATTTCATTATTATTGTTGTTGTTAGGGGAGGAAATATGCCTGACAGTGCTCAGGAAAGCATGCCACGCCAGGGATGGAACCAGGGTCATCTGCACACAAGACAGGCATCTCACCGCTATATTATTTCTCCCTGTACTAGCCTCTGTGCTATCTTTTTAAAAACAAATATTTATTCATTAATCCTTGGTCTATAACAGCAAGGACACTTGTGTTCCTGGTCAAACTTTCACAACTAAGGAGACGAGGACAGCAGCATTAACTGATTGTCTTTCCAGCCTGCTGCCCAGGGAACTGTGACCAGCAGGGAGGACCGGGTGGAGCGGGCACTTACTACCAGTCTGGAGGAGAGATCCTGATGTCCCAGTTTCTCAAGGAGGTCGTAGATGAGACCTGTCTGGAACAGGGGCTTCCACGATGGGCGCAGTGCAGTTCTCACTGCCGAGATAACCAATCAGGTCAAAGGCCTTCTTCAGGGATACCTTTCCTAGGCTGAAGTATAAAAGAACAGAGTAAGTGAAAAATGCCGCGGCCGATGAACTATGCAGGCCCAGAGGGGCACTTGCTGGCTGGATGGTGTGTCCTCAAGAGCTAGAACTGAGGCTGGAATTTTAATTTATGAAGTCTGACTACCTATTGTTGTCTTGCAGTCTGTGTGTGACCCAACGTCACAGATATGCTTTTGGGAGCGTGAGGAATGACAGCTGTTTTTATTTCGTGTCACTTGCAAACTGCTACTGACTCAGGAACAGAATTATGGCCCCCTGAGATGAGAAAGACAAGGAAAACTAATTTTGTTTACTTGTTTTTACTTATATTTATCAGGTGAGAGCAGGGGGCCTAATGATTTGAATGAGGGAGAAAAAGAACTGCTCTGTCTACATGGTTGTCTGCCTAAGACCCTGTGAACATACTGGAAGGCGCATTTGCTGGTTGGCTTTGTTGACAGTGCTCAGGGATAAATCTCAGTTTTGTGCCCAGTTCTGTCCTTTGGAGGGAATCAGGAGATCATATGTGGTGCTGGGGATCGAATTTGGGTAGGCTCTGTTTAAGGCAAGTGCCTGCCTCACTGTGCTGCCTCTTGAGAAAGACATCTGTGTTCCCTAAATGAACCATTTCATAGGACTCATAAGTGATGGCTCAGATCACACGAGACAACTTAATAAAAAAAATGAACAAAAGAAGAAGGTCAATAATGGTGGAATACTTTTCAACATTTCTTGTGCCTTGGACCCATGAGCAATCCAAACTTGGGATCTTCATTTTTAGAGCTATCTACACACAAGGTGACAGTTGTTCTTGGCCATAGGAATGTAAGGTCCTGGACAGCAGTGAGGCGAGCAGTTTTCAAAAGCGTCCAGCACTCGGAGAAGACCAATGAGACCATTAAGCTCACATGTCCATCAAATGCTACTTGAAAAAGATTATTCCATGAAAAAAGAACAGAGCCTGGACTCCATAGTCAGGGAATTTATTTATCAGGATGTGTGTCTGGACTGTTGGAACTAGTCTTCAAATATAATCTGCAATTTGCTTTTTAATTTATTGGTATGTTTGTTTCCAATGTGTTTAAGTAGGCTATAAAGACCCCAATGCAGGGAAAACATGCCTTGAACCCATCATAAAATAGTCCTATTGCCTAACAGGACTATTTTACTGTTTTCAAACAAGTTCTTCTATAATGTTCTTCTCCTCAATTACAGTTAAAAGCAAAACAGAGCCCAAACTGAGGGTGGGGGAGAAGGCCCAAAGGACAAGTGTTCTCGTGCTCAGGCTCTGTACATGGGGAACCTGCATGTGCCACCCACCCACATGGCCCTTAGGGCCAGCACACAGCACTGCTAAGGGCCACCCTGAGCACGCAGCCGGGTGCCAAGTGCCAGCCCCAAGCACGCTGACGTACCCAGCCAGCTCAAAGATGTTGTTGATGAGGCTGGCCCGGTCCTGGTCGCTGAATATGGTGGGGTCCATGTGCAGCTGTCGGATCAGCGCCTCCCAGTCGGCCTCGCCATAGTGCACGACGTAGTAGCCACTCATGTGAGTGTTGACTTTAATCCATTCTGCTTCCACTGTTAGATTGATGACACCTAGTACAGAGCAGAAAGGAGAGGAGGAAACAGGGTCAGAAGAAAAGGGGTAAGTGGAGCCGTAACTGGATGTTCCTTGTGTGGAAACGAATGTATTTTCCCACCCAATTATTTCAGGCATCTAAAGGTCTGCTTTCTGGAGAAGCTATTTTCAGCAGAGCTCATTGTTCAGATTCAACAGTTACCTGCCCAATGGTGACCAAGATAAATACACAACCCACCTGCTGCGAGGATTCTCACAACCTAAGGGCCACCTTGCATCATTTTCCCATGACACAACTCGTCATCACACAGACCCCACTGAGGGAAGCACACAGAAGAAAAGCCTCCCCGCCTGGAATGTCCCTTAGGAGAAACAACTTCTGAGCTGACGCTCAGGACAAGATGGCAAAAGTCAAGAGAAGAGGGATGGGAGGTGGGGGGCTGGGAGAGCTCGCTTGCATGGAGGTTTCTGCACAGAGAAGGTGGTGCCCACCCACTCCGGCAGCAGAGAAGAGAAGAGGGCCACAGTCGTGGGCTCTATCCTTTGGAAAGCTTACAAAGTCAGGGACAAATATTTCCTGCAAAAGAATTTTTTTTCTATACACTTTCTTAATTATTTGCTATTTTACATTTCTACTTGTACTGTCCTTTATTTAACTTATCAGTCTATTCCCTGTCATCCTCCCATTATTTTAAAATGCCAAAACTCCACCCAGCAGAAGAGCTGATCACAGTCCAGCTCGTCACTGACCCATCCTACAGTAGTCTTTTTCAAGTCTGGCTCAGGTATGCTGACCCAGAGACTCACAGACATGGGGCAGAGCTGCTACCGGCTCTCCCTGTGCCCAGCCACTCATGAGGCGCCGGCAGGTTCTAGCCCTGGCCCGCCACCCCAGCAGAGCCTCACAACAAGCCAGATGACCCCCCACTCCATGAGGGTCTCCATTTTTCACATCCGGGCTCCCCTCTCGTCAGAACTCCACCCAGCAGAAGAGCTGATCACAGTACAGCTCTCGCAGCCGCTTTGAAGCTGCGCGGTTCATTAATAAATGATCGAGATCAGAGGTGACTACAACAGTATGCTACCTGCACGACAGAGCCTGGCAAGCTACCCGTGTCATATTTGATATGCCAAATACCAGTAACAATTATAGACCTCATTCCCATGACCTGATGGAATGGTTTGAAGCTCTTTATGTTCCTGGAGCAAGCAGATGCCCTTGGGCTCTACTAGCATGAGAAAGGACATATGGAGATGTTACTGGCGCCCGCTCGAGCAAATTGATGATGAACGGAAGATGGTGATAGTGATAGTGATGCTCAAGGATCTTCAAAACTTTCATTAAAAGGCACAAAAAAGTTTAGTAGCTAATTTCTATTTTGATACATTTAATTTAGACTTTTAAACTTTTCATTATCATCACTCATTCTGTACAAAATTAAAAAAATCCTTTATTTTTTCCTCTTTAAACAAAAAAAAATTGGGGCCATGCCTAGAACATGCCTGGTGATTCTCTGGGGTTACTTCTGCTTCTGCACTCAGGAATTACTGCTGGTGGTGCTCGGGAGACCATATGGAATGCCAGGGACTGAACCCAGGTCAGCTGCATGCAAGGCAAGCACCCTACCTTCTGTACTATCTCTCTAGTCCCATAGCTGTGCTCACTTTTTAATTTTATTTTTAGGCCACATCTGGTGATGCTCAGGCTCAGGGATTACTCTGGTTCGACACTCAGGAATTATTCCTGGTGGTACTTGGGATACCATATGGAATGCCAGAGACAGAACCTGAGTTGGCTGCATGCAAGGCGAATGCCCTATGTTGAACTACTGCTCTGGCCCTGTAGTGAAGCTTTTCTTTTCTTTTCTTTTTTTCTTTTTTTGCTTTTTTGGGTCACACCGGCAATGCTCAGGGGTTACTCCTGGCTCTGCACTCAGGAATTACTCCTGGCAGTGCTTGGGGGACCATATGGGATGCCGGGATCGAACCCAGGCCGGCATGGGCCGGCCGGTGCAAGGCAAACGCCCCACCTGCTGGGCTATCACTCCGCCCCTAGTGAAGCTTTTCTGTATGTACTTTAGAAACACATTTAAATTCTTAATAACTGAAGTCTTAGGCTCTGGCAATCTCAAAGGCATAAACTGTAAACATGTATCTGATTCTCAAGCTCATTTTTTTGGCTATACCCAGTGGCACCCACAGGAACTATGTTGTGCCAGGGATGGACGTTGTGGTCCCCCACATGTAAAAAACGTGTGATCCAGTTTTGGGGTTACCTCCCAGGCTCCTTATCAGATTCCTTTAATGCCCCCAATTCCACCGAAACTGGAAGAAACCATAACGGCAAAAGAGCAAAAGCTAAAATGGTAAAAGATACGTTAGATGAAAAAAGTCTTAACATGACATATGAGATAACAATTTTTTCATTAAAAAAATCCCATACAGTTTCAGGGTGTGGCTCCGTGGTAGCACACATGCCTTCCACATGTGGAATCTCACATCAGGTCCCTGGTACACCGTCCCAAAAGAAAAATCTACTTTAACTTCTATGCATTGCCAAGCCAGCAACTTGAATCAGGCTTTATTTTTTCCCTTTCCTAAAGCAGAGTGAGAATTCAAAGAAATACTTTGTGATAGCAACCGTAGCTGTTCAATCGGAGCCGTTTTTAACACACCTACTCCTAATAGAATAGACGTTTATCATATTAATGTACTCAACATCCCACAGAACTTTTGTCAAAAGAACCTTGGAAGGAGAAAAGAGCTCCAAAGCTCCCTTTCTCCCGTAAAAAGCGGAAGGAATGACATACGCAATTCTCCCACTGGGTGAACACAAAACACAACATACTTGCGTCAAGAGTCTCTTGGCTGACGAGCAACGTGCCAACGAGTAAACCAGCCACAGCCATGTGGCAGTGAGGTGGGGCAGGGCTGGAAGAGGACATGCAAGTGGGCCTGTCAGCTTGATGACAGAAGATGAGGCCGTGAGCCAGCAGCCTAAAGAGGAGAGGTCCCCGGGCCGCCTCGAGGAGCCCCCTGGGCTGTGCAACCTGCCCCAGCCTCCCTGCCCTGCCAGAAGCCCCAGAGGCCACACCCACGTCCCACAGCCGCCACCACGTAGGTCATCTGTGCCAGAGACTCATAAATAAGTCTCGAAAGAGATCAACTAGCCAACTAGGCTAGCCACAAAAATGTCTTGGATACCTGCTCCTGACTGAGAGCTCCAGGGCGATCTTGGGAGGGGGGGGGCAGCGTCCACCCTCTTCAAGTCCCAGCAGCTCCCCCAAAGCCTCCGCCGTGTCTCTGGCCACACTCCACCACCGATTGAGCTCCATGGAGATCCGAATCTGCCAGTAATTTCAAGTACATGGGGGGGGGGCTTGACTGTTTGGGTTTTGGGGTTTTTTTTTTTGCTGAAAACTGGCCTTCTTGGAGTGGGGATGGATGACCTCCCGCCATTTTGATCATTCCATTAGTCAGTCAGCAGTAGCAAGCCAACAGAAAATAAATTATTGCGATAAATTATTGTAGGTTTGAGGGGTGGTGGAAAAACAGAGACAACGGAGATGGGAAGGTGGCAGTGGTGGTGGGCTGCTGACGGAATACTGAACACCCGCAACAAATCACCATGACCAACTTCGTCAAGCACGTGTTTAAATAAAGTGGGGGAAAGAAGGAGAGTTACCATGCAAAGAGTCGCTCACTCCTCTCTCTCAGGTATTCTCATGACCCAGAATGCAGGCCCTGGAAACCACAGTCATCCCAAAACACCAAAAAGCCGAAAAGCTTTGCACACAAAGGGAGGTAACTGTACCCTGCAGTTCAAATGTGGAAGAGGCTACTTACGTCTGTTTTTAATTTATTATAATCATTAACAGATTAACAGTCTGATTTTCACAGTCCATTGAATAGTAAGAAAGAGTGACTAACTCCCATCTTAAATGGCAGAAGCCCAAATGAAGTAATCTAATAGCGGTTTTAAAAAACCCTTTGTCAATAAGTTATGAAAAAGCAGCTACTGTTTTTCATAAAAGACATTAAAGCTCAGAAACAAAAAAACATGTTTTTACTACAAAGCTACAACAATCCGTGGGAAGTCTGTTTCAGAGGCTAGCATGATATGCAGTTGAACGCATGCCTCTCCTTCTTTTCTTTCTTTCTTTCTTTCTTTTTCACTCTTTGGTTTACACCCAGTGATGTTCTCAGGGCTTACTCCTGGCTCTGCACTCAGGAATTACTCCTGGCAATGCTCAGGGAAACATGGGGTACTAGGGATCAAATCTGGGTTGGCCAAGTGCAAGGCAAATGCCCTTTCCGCTGTACTATTGATCTGGTCCCACTGATGTTCTAAAGCATTCCTTTATCTACGAATTTTTCTTTCCTTGTTTTACTTGAAGGGAAAAAGGAAAGATCAAAGAATGGCATATGATCTTAATGATACGCCTCTTCCTTTTTTCCTCAGTTGTGTTTCAATCCAATAAAAAAATTTTCCTTTAAGTAACTATTTTTAGCATAGGGATATATCCATTTAGAAAATGCATGTTTCAAGTTCTATTTAATATAAAAATTTTCTATAAAGGGCTTACATCTGAGTAAGGTAATGATGAGGGGAGGGAAAAAGTAATGAGGGAAGGGAAGGGGCCTAAAGGGGAGAATATATAAATATATATAATTTTTTTGTTTTGTTTTTATTTTTTTGGGTCACACGGGCAATACTCAGGCGATACACCTGGCTCTGCACTCCAGGAATTACTGTTGGCCATGCTCAGGGGACCATATGAGAGGCTGGGGATCAAACTCAAGTCAGTCGCGTGCAAGGCAATTGCCCTACCTGCTGTGCTATTGCTCTGGACCCCAAGGGAAGAGTATGTTCTTCCACTGTCAGTATGATTTCCCTCAGTATGTAGCTTGGACAAGTGGCACCTTTTTAGGCACAGCTATTAACTATTTAAAATTCACCTAGTTAGGGAAAAAATGACAGAGATATTAACTCAAAACATTTCTGGTATTGGACAGAACTAATGGAATAATCCAGAAAGTCCTGGCATTAGACTCATAAAAAAATAAAGATTTAACAAATCACCAACATAAAACCATAAGGCATCACCTAACCCTGCTCTCAGCCTCTCTGCTACACTCTCGTTGCGGTAAGTTTGATGCTCAGAGGAGCATTAGAATCTTAAGAAGACCTTCACATCTGGAGGCTCAGATATTCTTCATCGGAACGGAACATTTTCAGGCAAATTCTCAGAACTTAAACTGGCAGGAATTCAAAGAGAAGCAGCAGCAAGGGAAATAACACAGTAGAGGAAGTTACACTCTGGAAACATACTCCAACTTTAGGTTAACACAGCAGAGGAAGTAATACTTCAGAAACATACCCCCAACTTTAGGTTAACACAGCAGAGGAAGTAATACTTCAGAAACATACTCCAACTTTAGGTTAACACAGCAGAGGAAGTAATACTTCAGAAACATACTCCAACTTTAGGTTAAAACAGCAGAGGAAGTAATACTTTAGAAACATACTCCAACTTTAGGTTAACACAGTAGAGGAAGTAATACTTCAGAAACATACTCCAACTTTAGGTTAACACAGTAGAGGAAGTAATACTTTAGAAACATACTCCAACTTTAGGTTAACACAGTAGAGGAAGTAATACTTCAGAAACATACTCCAACTTTAGGTTAAAACAGCAGAGGAAGTAATACTTTAGAAACATACTCCAACTTTAGGTTAACACAGTAGAGGAAGTAATACTTTAGAAACATACTCCAACTTTAGGTTAACACAGTAGAGGAAGTAATACTTCAGAAACATACTCCAACTTTAGGTTAACACAGCAGAGGAAGTAATACTTTAGAAACATACTCCAACTATAGGTGAACCAATTCATTATGTGCATTTCAAGTACGCCTTTCAATAAAGTTATTTCCAATAAAGAGAAACCAAAAAAGAGCATTTTATCAGATCTTGAAGGATCTTTCCCAAGAGCTTTTTACAATGTATTTGGAAGCTGACTCACTTCATTATAGACCAAAATGCCTTCATTCACGGATGACTTTTGGCAGAGCCTACTAAGTCCCAGTGTTACAACGATGATGCACTTAGCCATAATCTCTGCCTTCAAAGAGGGACAGGGCTAAGATTGTTATAGACGAAAAGGTACTTATATAGTACCTAGGTAAAGAAAGAGAGAATGAGACATTCGCTCTCTTGTGGAGTGAAGGAAGGTCTCCTGGAGCAAGCCATGGGTGAACCAAAATCCGGAGCAGGAATATAAGTAAACCAGGCTGTGGGGAGCAGGGACAATGTGCTCCTCCAAGAGAAGAAACAGCAAATGCAAACCCGAGATGAAACCACGAATTGCATGTTTGAGCTGCCGAACCACTCTGTGCTGGGAGGGCTACAGAGGGAAACTGGAATGAGATCACGGGCGGGGTCTCTAAGGGAGTTAGAAGTCCACATAAATTCGAGCTAAAAAGCAAAGGAGTAACTAAAGCAGGTGTCTTATCATCCAATTATTTCTAATACCACCAAAACACATACGTGGCGAGGTGTGTAAAACTGCCTTACAGGTCCCTTTCAAGCAGGGAGACGGGATTGCTGGCCTCGCACGGTCATGTAAAACATAAAGTTTTGTTTTCATAAAAAGACATCACTTTCTTGGTCCTCCAATTACACAACAAAGACATAATGGCATCATCAACTTCTCTGAAGGTCTGAAATAATTTGTTTTGCTTTTTGGGTCACACCTCGCGATACTCATGGGTCACTCCTGGCACTGCACTCAGGAATTACTCCTGGTGGTGCTCAAGGGACCATATGGGATGCCGGGGATCAAACCCGGGTTAGCCACATGTAAGGAAAACACTCTCCCCGCTGTACTATTGCTGCGGCTTCAGGTTTGAAATAATTAAATTGTTATTATAACACTCTGAACTTCCAGTTAGAATGCTTAGACTTTAACTGGCATTATCTATGGTTACTGTATCATGTGAACATATTAAGTCTAAAGACTTTTTATAACAATAGCTAACAATTAACAACAACTAAATTCCTAATGTGTACTGGGAATTGATTAAGGTTCTTCATACAAATACACAGATTTGCTCTCTCTCATAACCCCATGAGGTAAGTAAAATCACCATTTTCATTCTGTGACTGAGGGAATGGAGCTCAGAGACTTTCATGTAACCCCAAAATTACTCAGCTGAGCCAGAGAATCTGGTTCCCAAGTCTGTTCCCTAACTCCAGAGGTCAACTTTCTCCTCAGAGATACACGCTTGAGCAGCAGATCTAAATTTAATGAAAAAACTTGTCAATATGAACATCACTAACCTTCTTGCTGAATGGAGAGCCTTAAGTT
The DNA here is from genome assembly GCA_021461705.1 of Cryptotis parvus. Lineage (NCBI taxonomy): Eukaryota > Metazoa > Chordata > Mammalia > Eulipotyphla > Soricidae > Cryptotis > Cryptotis parvus. The sequence goes on from JAJIBD010004976.1 coordinate 94,867, forward strand.
TTTCTCAGGGTGTAAATTAAGATGATACATGGTGTGGTATTCATAATGGTATGGAACAGATGGCCATAAACTATATTTCAATTGCTTTTTATGACCTTGTGGTCAACATATACGATCCTTACATTTTATTATCCCTCTCTTTGTTATCACAACTTCTGGCCCCATTTTCTCATTACCAAAAAATGTACTCTATGTCTAGCAGGACATTTTGTAATAATTAGTAACTATAAATCTAGGTCATGAATCAACCTGCCTGAGAACCATCCAGGGTGCTTGCTAAGGACAGCTGAGCAACCTTATTCCCATGGAAAGCAGACAGAAGAGCATTAACTTACGGAACCCGCTACCCCTACGGCTCCTCACTCTGAGGCAAACAACACGTGTCCAGGACACCAAAACGCAACACTGGCTATTTTACAGCAGGTCACCATGAACACAGTCAATCAACTTTTGATACTTTCACAGGACTGGGACTAGTCCTGTACAGGATACACAGGCCCTCACACGGGAGCCGCAGCTTGTGGAAGCGACTCATTAAAGCCAGTCCTGAGAGTGTGCACAGTGGAAATCATGACCCCCTCTGCGGCAGTCAGATGTTCGCGATTTCTTTATACAGAAGAATTAGAATCAAACCTGATTTCTTGTCCAGTAATGACACCAATCGATCATCCGAGTAATTTCTTCCCCCTGTGACATAGGATAATGGAATATGCCACAGATAACTGTAAAAGAGAATGGATGAAGATTATTACTCCTTCCGGCATTCTCGTTATAATCTGTTGCCGGGGGTGGGGGAGGTCGGGGGACAGTATCACAACGTTCTCAGAGAGAGATAATCTTATTAGGTTTCCCAGAACCTATGATTTAAACCACTTAGACATTTTAATCGGAGGACGCGAGAGAGCGAGCAGCGGAGAATGAGGCCACATACCTCGCGTCTGAAGGCTCCATGTCAGGTTTCGTATTTAAAGAGAACTTTTCTTGCTGGACATGAAGCTCCTTCCCTTCCTCTGAACAGTCACCAAAGGAAAGCCTTTCTGCAGAGTCCACGTTTTCATCATTTTCTTTACATCTAGTGTTTTGTTTGTAATCTAGAAAAAAATATTGTATCACTTACAGGGAAACGATATCTTAAACAACTTTACAGTATTATGAGCTGTTTGGACTCTTCCATCTTTCCCTAATGCATGCCATGAAAACTACATTCATTGTTAATTTTTTTTAAAAGGCACGAAATGAAACTAAATTTTCATTTTATAAACCAGGTGAACGGACAATTGCTTCAAACCAAGTAACCTGGTCCAGATCAAAGTGGTAAGTAGAGAATGAACCCTTGGAGGGAGCCTTCACTGGCATCCCTAGGAAGTCGTGGTTCTTTCACACCACTATATTAACAGAGTTAACGTAGCCATTAACAGAGTCTAGAAACAGTGGCACTGCTACTCACCGACATGGGTGAGCAGAGTTTCTCTGACACCTAGGCCCTCTGCTTTCAGATGCTGAACTTAAAACACTCGAGTTCATTCACTGAAGAACTAACAACACGGGAATGTTAAGGCATTGGGCAACATAAAAAGAAAAACCCAACAGGGAGACTGCAGTGACTTTAAGTCTCATTGGTGCTGAACCATGCTGAACTCTGGATGGTCACAGACCCTCTTTTCCAGAAACTTGTCTACAAAATCTATATTCCAGGGAAGCAGATCACAGACCCTCAACAGCCCACTGTCTCTGAGACATCTGGAATTAATGATTAAGACACAATTTTTAAACCATTATCTCTACAAATGAGGTGATTTAAATTCAAGATTCAATTACGTTTCTGGATCAAGTATGGATTCGAGTAACAAACAAGTAAAATGAGCGAGTGTTAGAGTAGTTTCACTCACTGGGCCTGAGAGGTAGTTTGTTGGAGAACTGCAGGGTTCCCTGACAAAACCCAGGAGCAGGGTATAGGACTCTCCTTCTGCCCCAGGCGATAGGAGGCTGGTGGACAGAGAAAGACTCAGAGAAAGAAACCAGCAGAATTTCAAGACTTTACTCACACTTGTTCTGGTATACAATTCAATAATAGGAAAACCGCAGACTTTAGGTTCCTAGCTGGGCTCTGGCCACGTGTAGGTTTAGAATCCTAGGCCAAGATGGCTGCTACCACATCCTAAGGTCCAACAGGGAAGAGAGCAGAGAGCAGAGAGAAGGAGAGTGGAAGCAGAGGGCGAAAAGAAGCCAAAATGGCCAAAAAGCCCTTTCTCCTTTATCCTAGCTTGTTTTATAGATAGAAGCCCGCCAAAAACTTCCAGCCCAGCTCATTGCAGACTGGGCTATCTAGAGAGGAAGCCAGTAAATGACCATATTGAAATGCAGATCTTCAGGTGGGCCCTTTGGCTCAAGCTTTACAAATGCCAGAGCTGACTCCCTGAGATACAATCTCCCTAGCAGAGAGGGGAGGGGCTGCACCTCTGAACCAGAAAGCAGTTCAGAATGTAATTTGTAGAGAATGGCATTAATACTTCTTACCATGAATATATAGCCATTATATATGGATCCCGCTCAGGTCCAAAATCTGTCAGAATAATTCACTTTGGCATTGCCTTTAGAATCAGAGACACATCAGTTTGCCCAGAGGTTCACTGGCATGTTTCATTGAACTAGAACTGATTACAAGTATTCTTGGAATATTTACATGTCCCTCGTGGGGACCCATGCGAAGTGGAAGAGTATTGAACTGGAGCAAGCAGGATTCATAGTAAAATATTTATCACTTGATCACTTGATCACTTGAATCCCATTATTCATTGATTTGCTCGAGCAAGCGGCGCCAGTAACATTTCCATTGGACCCTATCACATGCCAATGTAGCCCAATAGCATCTGGTTGATTCAGGAATATGAAGAGCCTCAAACCGTTCCTTCAGGGTCTTAACAAGGAAGTCTGACCATCTTGTAGGTGGGCGGCCACGTGATCTTTTGACAACCCGTGGGATCCAGTCGGTAACGGCTCTAGTCCAACGGTCATCTCCAAATCACATTATATGTCCAGCCCATCTGATTTTTGATGCCTTGACAAACGAGACAGCGTCCCTGACTCTGGAACAGCGACAGAGGTTGGAACTCTGGATTCCTTCTCTCACTTGAGTGAGGCGTGATATTCCAAGCATAGCTCTTTTGATTCCATTCTGGGAGACCCGAATAGCATTCTCATCCTGCTTTCGTAGGGCCCAGGTCTCTGAGGCGTATGTTAATGCAGGGAGAACGGTGGAGTCAAAGAGATGTGCCCGGAGCTGGAGGTTCTTTGTCCTTTTAGCGATTTCTTCGATGCCTCTGAAGGCATTCCATGCCGCTCTCTTCTGCGCAGCTCAGGTTTTAGGTCGTTCATCATGTTGACTTCTCGACCTAGGTACACATAACTGCTGCATTCAGAGATGTCTGTTCCATTGAGAGTGAATGGGGCCTCTGGAACTAGTTCATTTTTCATAAACATAGTTTTCTTTAGATTCAGCTGTAGACCTATCTTTCCACATTCCTGGTCAAAGTCAGCTAGCATTTGTGCCACTTGGCTAATATTTGGTGTTATTAGAACGATGTCATCAGCGAAGCGGAGGTGGTGTAGTTGCCGACCATCTATCTTCACTCCCATTCCTTCCCATTCTAATTGTCGCATGATGTTCTTGAGGGTGGCACTGAAGAGTTTTGGTGAAATGGTATCACTCTGTCGAACCCCTCCTTGACATCAATGATCACTTCCTTGTAGAATGGTGAGATCCTGGTGGTGAATCCGTAATACAGCTCACAAAGGATCTTGATGTATTGGGTTTGAACGCCCTGTTTGGCTAGGGCTTCGATGACTGCTTCAGTCTCCACAGAATCAAAGGCTTTCTGTAAATCAATGAACGTGAGATAGAGTGGCATCTTGTACTCCCTACAAACCTCAATGAGCTTGGTTACCGTGTGGATATGGTCGATTGTGCTGAATCCTTTACTGAAGCCAGCTTGCTCGCATGGTTGTCCTTCATCTAGTGTTCTGCCAATCCTGTTCAGGATGACTCGTGTAAACAGCTCGTAGATGACAGACAACAGGCAGATGGGGCGATAGTTGCTGATGTTGTGAATGTCTCCCTTCTTGAACAGTAGAACTGTCCTGCTGGTTTTCCATTGGGAGGGCACCTTGCATTCGGACGGGTAGCATGTAAGAGATGAATACTGACGGCAGATTCTTCAGGTGTTCGGGTCTGACTTTGTCTGGGCCTGGTGCTGTTCCCTTCTTTACCGACGAAATGGCATGTCGGATTTCAGAAGGGAGAACATTGGGAATGACGTATCCATCCTGTGGAATTTGGTATGTGGGCAGGTGGACGTGGTTATCAAAGAGATCTGAGTAGAAGTCATGGATAATCTTCTCTATTGCCTTTCTGGAAGATGTGATAGATCCATCAGGGTGTTGGAAGGCAGTCATCTTGGTCTTATAGTTGGCGAAGGTCAGGCGGGCAGTGCGAATGCTTTTCCGGCTTCTGCTGCATCTTCCAGTATTTCTGCTCTTCTGTCTTTGAGTAAAATATTTATGCCATATAAAACTATGAAATCAATCTAATTCTGCCTAAGCTCCCATTGTGTCTGGTCTGAGGATTCCCAAAAGGCAGGGAATAGCGCTTCACATAAGCTAAATGTAGCCGGAGCCTAGAGCTCAGTGGGGCGTGTCACCCAAAAGTAATTCAGAGAATGTCTGCCTAGCACATGGGTGACCCAGGTTTGACCCATGGCATCCCATATGGTCCCCCAAGCATGGGCAAGCGTAATTCCTGGGTGTAGAGTCAGGAATTACTCTTAAGCACTGCCAGGCGTGGCTCCCAAACAAAAACAAAAATCCCCAGAACCTTTGCTGCACTGTGCCAGTGTATTCCAGGTCTAACTGCAATTACTCGATGCCAACTTATTTAAAAGCCATAAAGAATGGCACACCTTGAATATTTGCTGTGATATTATTCTTACATGTTTCATGGCTCCTACCTAGTGATATCTGGACAAGAGTTTAGGAAGCTAACAAGCCTGCCCCAAAGAAAGGTGGTTTCCCCCTCTGAAAGACAATGAAACTAAAGGCCACTGCATGTATGAGGCGATGCTAAAACCCCAGATTATGATGTTAGGGACTAGGTTAGGATATGGAAACAGTCTGGTGAAAAAGCCAAAGTCAGCAATATGTTCTAAATATCAGGACAAAGTATGTGGAGCACAAAGCAAATAACAGGGCTTTCAACTAAACTGCTGCTGTCAGAGAAATAGCCATGATTTGGAAATTACTTGCCAATGATAACTGAGCCCTTCCCTTTCTCAAAGATAAGTCACAGCGTAAAAAAAGGTATATCTTCTAGGCAAAAGGTCAACAGCTAGAAAATAGCATATTTCAGACAAGTCTGAGTAGCAGAAAGAGACCAGAGACCCAGAGCAGAGGTTCTGAGTGCCAGGACCCGCGATATCTGGACACTGGATGTGCTACATGGCATTTATGTGTTCCCCCCCCCCACACATACACCCAGCGTCCAGCATTTTCATCAAATTTTAAACATATCCGTGATCTCTCAAAATACTTAGAATCGCTAGTCTAGTATAGGGTAGCGAAACTAAATGCTTAGAAAGTTTATGTATCTGGCATTCGTTCATATGCTGTCTTTATCCACTGCTATGACATTTATTACATTTGTGGGCGCAGCACAATCCAGACAGCAAAATGATGACTGGAGGATGGTTCGCAGCCACACAAGCCAGCTCGTGATAGAGCATCTAAGCTAAAGGAACATGGTCACCGGGGCAGAACTTGTGGGGACCGAGTCCAGAAGAAAGAAAAGCATGAGATGAAGGTAGAAACACAAGAAAAGGACAAGAGTTACACAGAGAAAGCAGGCCCAATTCCCTGGCAGATGAATTCAGAAGGGACAATTCTATTATGGAGTAGGAACAGAGGTAAAGAGACAGAGTCAAAAGTCATCTAAGGTCACACACAATGTTTTCAAGGAAACTGGTATTCCACTTTTTGGATTTTAATTCTATACTGCATGATCTGCACTTGGCACCATGGTTTACCTACGTAATTTAACAAATACAAATAGAAGGACTCTCTCTTCACAAGTTAGACACTCAATAAAAGACCCAGGCGACTCACCTCATTAAAACTGTCCCATAAGTCATCACTCTGAATGGATGCATAGCTGTGGTTGTGCAGGTAGAGAATAATAGTATGTTGAAAGATGTCTTCACTCAGGTAGTTTTTCAGCATCAACAAAAGAGAAGCTCCCTATTCAATAAAAATCCAATGAGAAAGAGAGGAAAATGAGAACACTAGCCACAGAGTCAAGAATCTAGCCTTCAAAATATAACAATTATGTATTGTACAAAATGTAGTGTTTGTATAGTCTGAAGTGTACATCAATATATAGAACCTGGCCATGAAACACTACTGATCATAAAACAATCGTGGACAGCACTCAAAATTATTTTAAGCCATTTGAAAAGGAATGAGTGGAGCAGATTTCTCAAGTGCATGGATTCTACAAAAGTCATTTTGTTTGGTCTACTACTGTTTCAGCACTACTATTAAAAAAAGACGAAGTTCCTCTTAACTATATGCTAGTGGAAAAACAGCAAAAAGCTCGACTGATGATAAAAACCAATGCCTAGACTCCAGTGAGCACAAAAATAATTTTGAATTTTACTTCCTGATAAAAACGGAGCAATGCTGGGGCCAGAGCAATGGCGCAGCGGGTAGGGTGTTTGCCTTGCACATGGCCGACCTGGGTTCGATCCCTGGCATCGCATACGGTGCCCCAAACACTGCCAGGAGTAATTCCTGAGCAAAGAGCCAAGAGTAACCCCTGAGCCGGGTTGCAAGGGGGCAGGTTGCTGGGTGTGACCCCCCCAAAAAAAATGGAGCAATGCTAAGTCATCAAAATGACGAGGGGCATGTAACAATTTAACGTCTACTGGTAGTACTTCTCTTCACAGGATTACTTCTATAAATGGAGTCTCAATGTTCCCGACAGCTCCTCTGCTCTCTGGCATCACCAGGTCTTCACTGCAACCATCACATTAATGTCCTCACCTGAGCATGGTGATTCCAGTACTGCCATGTGTCAATTAAACCATTCAAGTATGGGGTGGGGTGAGAGCGGGCGTGGTGGGTGCTTGGATGAACCCAAGGACTTTCATGTATCACTACATGCGACTCTACCACTGAGCAGCGTCCCAGATCCAGATATAAATTTTAGAACTGAAAACAAAGCATTATCTGACATTGAAAATTCTCTAACCTTAACAGAAGAGAGATTAAGAAAGAATCAGTTACAATTTCCCCCTCCCCATTAATCTCTTCTCTCCCTCTTCACAGTTTTTACCTATCTTAGCACTCAGTAGGTTGTTCTTTTGCTTTTTGCTTTTAGAGGCGTACTTGAAGCATTTCTTACAGGGCTAGTCTGTGTGATAAAATTCCTTCTGTTTCACAGGCAATGACGCTGACCCGGCTGGTAAAGGGCCCACGCTGTCCCACAAACAGAAATAAGCCAGTGGTTCTGCCCAGAAGGGCTTCAGCACCTCACCCACTACAGGCACAGCAATTCCACCAGCCTCCTCAGACAGCCAGTTTCACAGGAACCTATTTGCACACCGCTGCCCTCTGGGCAATCTGATAAAGAGCCAAAACATTCGGCAGCCTCTGGGCTTAGAGTAGCCACTGAACGGCTTATTCCTCCTGCCCCCATCTCTTTCTCCTCTTTCTAGAAGCGCTGTCCCTGGACCTCGGTCTCTCTCCAAGCTGCCCCCACATCGCTTCAGGTCATCGTCATGATATACACGTCTTTCTGCATATATATTTGGACTTCCACTACTTTACTTTCGAGCTCTCTGACTTTTTACTTTTCCATTTCTTTCATTCCACTTTTGTCTTTTTTTTTTCTTTTTTGGGTCACACCCGCAATGCTCAGGGGACTATATGGGATGCCAGGATTGAACCGGGACGGCCATGTGCAAGGCAAATGCCCTGCATAGGGCTGTATAGGCAGTGGATAGGGCATTTGCCTTGCACAGGGCCCCCCATTCCACTTCTGAACCCCATTGTATTTCTCTGTTCAGGCCCTCTATTATGTGAGTACGAAAGTTTCCGTGTGGATTTCTCAGACTTCCTCTCTCCCTGTCTGCACCTCTTCCATGCTGTCCTGGTTTGGGTGGGCAGCAGCAGGCCTGCGGCTCTGGGGGCTTCCTGAGGCCGCCCGCACAGCTGCTTCTGTGCCGTCTCCTCCCAGGCCATCCCCCGCCCCGTCTTCCATCACACGGGCAGACCCACACATGCTGGGGGTGTGAGGGTGGCGGGGCATCTCTGGGTCACGTCTGAGTGAGAAGTGTGTGGTCATACATGCCAGCGTCTGAGAGCACTGGCCGGTGGCCTGAGCTTTGAGGCCCTGGTACATAGCGGCCCAGCTGCAGGGCAGGGTAGCTGCACAGAGCAGGTGGTTTGACGGGGAGACTCGGCTCGAGCAGGCAGGGGAGTGGCAGGCCCTGGGGAACCCGAGCAGCTGACTCCCCACTCGGAGGTCCCAGGCCCCGGGGCACAGCCTGCAGCTCTCCGGCCAGCACACGGACATGGATGGGCAGGGGCAAGGCCTGTGGGTCTGCCAGGGCGCTGTCCCTAGGCAGCTCGGCCAGTGTTTGTCTTGGCCTGTCATGGCGGAGACCAAGGCGCAGGAGTCAATAGTAGAAGAGGCTCAGCAGCGTCTGCCAGCACCCGCCCCTGGTTACCCGACAATGCATTTCTGACCCCCATTCCAGTGCTAGAAACACACAGGGCCATAAGCCCAGGGAGCTGGGCTGGGTGCACCCTCCCTGGACCCCAGGACAGAGCCTTGGACCTTGGACACCCCTTTCCTTCTGCAGACAGTTGCTCTGCAGCGTGTCGGCTGGCTGAGGGCACCTCTTCATCTCCAATCCATCTGCGTGTGCCCCTCCAGCCTGACAGCCCCACCGGGCTTGGGCTGCTTCCCATATGGGTTCCTTCAACCCCTGGCCAGTCTGCTCAGAGGAAGTACACTTGATCCCTATTCTGCCTTTTTTGGCCCAGCACCCCACAACAAACAGGTCTTTATTTTTTTTTTTTGCTTTTTTGGGTCACACCCGGCGACGCTCAGGGATTACTCCTGGCTCCTCACTCAGGAGTTACTCCCGGCGGTGCCAGGGGACCATATGGGATGCTGGGGATCGAACCCAGGCTGGCTGCAATGCAAGATAAAGGCCCTACCCACTGTCTATCACTCCAGCCCCCCAAACAGGTATTTTAAAGGAGTTGAAGACTCAAGAGGCAATGTTTCCATAACTCTGTTTTCTTACTCACTGTTGTCTCAGCTGTCACCTTGACGGCATGTGCTGCTGGAAGCTGAGAAATCAACTCAAAAAATGAGTCACACATGGGGGGCCAGAGTGATGGCCCAGCGGGTGGGGCGTTTGCCTTTGCGCCTGGCCGACCCATGCCGACCCGGGTTCGATCCCGGCATCCCATATGGTCTCCCGAGCACCGCTTAGGAGTAATTCCTGAGTGCAGAGCCAGGAGAAACCCCTGAGCATTGCCAGGTGTGACCCAAAAAAAAAAAAAAAAAAAAGTCACACGGTGGTAGTTGCAGTCTAACGGCTTTTCAGCTCACTGCAGAGCACATCACGCCACCTCGTGTCCCGTTCAAGCCCGAGAATCCCTCTCACGGCACATACCACTAACCTGTTCTGCTCAGATATTTAGCCCCTTTCTGGTGCTGGGACATGTCAGACTCTTACTCCAAGCATGTGCGGGTCCCCAGGACAACACACTGGAATGAGTATGTGTGAGGGAAGACCCCCTGTATGGTCATGCTCACCACTGTGCCTTAATATGTGAAAGGGTGTACAGCAAACACAGCTAAGGAAAAACGCAAAGGGATAAGTAGGTTCTGCCAAGAGCTCTCTCCAGTGAGCCGGATGCACTTAATCCTCCAGCACAAAATTGTGACAGTAAAATGTTGTCTACCAGGGAGGCCCATTCAACTGCACATTTAGGATTTTTACCAGGGTCAGATATGGAGGTATCTTGTACCGAGCACACTACAAACAGAGGTTTAGCTAAATCACGTTGTCTGAGCAAACAGTTCAGGCACAGAGAGTGTCCCTGACACGGACGGGCGGGAGCCTCTCCCAGTCCATGTTCCTGGAAGCAGCCGGGGTGAGCCCTGGCGCTCCTGTGGCAATTCTGGACTTACTTCGTCTCTTCTGCAGACTCGCCTTAGAGAGTGGTACTTCCTCTGTGTGGACCATCTTTCCTCCACCTCCTCCAGAGGCGTTTGAACCCCCATGGTCTTCCGCAACTGTTTTACATAAAACATTTCTTCTGCTGCTGCTTTCCTCTACCCAGCTTTACTCGCCCACTGATACTGCACCCACGCCCTCATTCACTCATCCGTGTACTGTGGCTCTATCTACTGCCCACGAACCGGAGCTCCACTGCCAAAGGCATGTAGCTACTTGTCCTGAAGGTACTCCCAGCACCTGGGACAGTATCAGAGGCATGGCTGGCACTTGTAAAGATCTGCCAAATGAATGGATTCTCAGATGACAATCCGCACCAGAATTAGGATAGAAAAACTATGAAGACTAAATAAGATACGTCTGGCAAGTACATTCCCCATACTGGCACTAGCTTCTTGCAGACAATTCTGCTAAGTTACCCAGCATGCTTTTCTTAATACAGTGGGACATTTGCTACTCTCTGAGGAAAAGAGGAAATCGTATTTATATTCCTGAATTTTTCCTCTGCATCCTCACTGGCCCTACCTCCTCCCTGGTCCCCTCTGTGTGGTTTTCCTGGTGTCTCAAACTCACGGCCCATTCCTACCTTTCTCTAAGATGCCCACTGCTCTTCACTCCAACTCTTGTTACATAATTCACTTCAATCCCCATTTTCTCCAAAGAAATGTTCACTGCCTCAAGCAAAAGCACGTAACCTGGCACTTGAAGGCCTCTAAGTGCTTCCCTGAGTCCCGGGCCTCTGACCTCCGAGTTTCTGGCTGACAATGACTATGCCTCACATGGACCCTGTATTTTCCTCCTGGTGCAGCAGAGAAGTTCAATTTATGACTCAGGTCATCTAATGGCCAGAGGAAGAAAAACAGATGGCGACACTCTCTCTTCCCTCCCAGGACAAACAAAGAACTGCTGACACTCATTCTTCCATTCCCTTGGCCTTTGGGGATCCTAACTCGAAATCTCCTTAGGCTTTACTTCACCCCAAATCAGAGTCATGTTCCTAATCTCCAAATAATCTAAACTCCAATACTTTCTGTTTTTTTATTTTTTTTATTTTTGAGGCATACCTGGTGGTGCTCAGGGCTTACTCTGTACTCAGGGATCACTCCTGGCAAGCTTGGGAGAACATATAGAAATTAGGATAGGGCTGGAGCGATAGCACAGCAGTAGGGCGTTTGCCTTGCACGTGGATGACCTGGGTTCAATCTCCCCATTCCATATGGTCCCCGAGCACTGCCAGGAGTAATACCTGAGTGCAGAGCCAGGAGTAACCCCTGAGCATTGCCAGTTATGACCCAAAAAGCAAAAAAAAAAAAAAAAAAAAGGGATTAAAAAACTAACAAGACTAAAAGAAATACTGAGCTGGAATGAACTGTGTGCAAGTATGTACCATTGTTCCAGCCCCTAAACACCAATTGCAAAACTTCTTTCTGCTAACTTATTTTGGCAATTCTGATTTTGAAACATGACTCGTTTCTGAATAACTAGCTAAGTGCTTAGTTAGACTATATCCCTCGTTAGAGTCTGCTGACAGATCTAGTGAGTGAGCAAAATTTTAAAAATGCATTGCAAAAAAAAAAAAAAAATCTGGTTAACGTCCCAGAATACTAAAGGAATTTCAAATGAAAGGCAAAAGAAATTAAGACTAAGTGTTATAGGAGAAAGCATCTTAAAATTTAACAAGAAGTCTGAAAATAATAATTTAATCTTTTAAATAATCTAAATCATGCAGCCTGCTCCCATACAAAATCGATTTGAAATCCACCCTAAGTTCTCTCTTGCATCAGCAGTACCTTGAAATAGGAAAGAGAATCAAACATTTCCTCAATCTGCTCTGAAGAGCGGACAGATGACGACAGTGGATGAGATGAATTCAGGAGTCTTTCTTCATGGTTTTGAAGCGAGCCTCTAAGAAATCTTCATACTAGTAAAAAAACAAAACAGGAAAAAGGACCAGTATCAAAGGTTAAGTCAGTGATTATGTAAATTAAATTTAATCACTACTGTTCACATTAAAAAGCTCCTCTAAACCTCAGAACCCCTGGTTTTGAAGTAAGATTGCAGTAAGATTGTGTCATTCACGCTTATCTTTAAATTGATAAATGAGATTTATAATTTTCAGCTATCTGAAAAAGATTATCAGGGGCGGGGCGATAGCACAGCAGGTAGAGCACTTGCCTTGCACGTGGCAGACCCTGGTTCGATCCCTGGCATTCCATATGGTTCCCAGAGCTCTGCCAGGAGTGATTCCTGAGCGAAGAGCCAGGAGCAACCCCTGAGCATGGTCAGTTGTAACCCAAAAAAAAAAAAAAAGAATACTTCCTAAATAAGAACATAAGGATGCATTAAGACTATTTCACTGGAGCAACCAAATGCCAAATCCGAATATTCGAGCTGAACATTGGAATAAAGAAAAAGGTTAAAGTCCTGTGCCGGGATGTACTGGAAGTGGTAGAGCACGTGCCTGTTATATACGAGGCACTGGTGCAATTCCTCAGTAACACAAAGGGAAAACAGACCAAAAAAACCAAACACCACCTTAGATTAAAGCAGGTAGGGCGTTTGCCTTGCACGCGGCCAGCCTGTGCCGGGCCGGGTTCGATCCCCGGCATCCCATATGGTCCCCCGAGCACCGCCAGGAGTAATTCCTGAGTGCAGAGCCAGGAGAAACCCCTGAGCATCGCCGGGTGTGACCCAAAAAAGCAAAAAAAAAAAAAAAAAAAAAAAACCAAAACCTAGTCCTTAAAGTGATTTGTCAAACACAGTAGAGTATCAACTAAGATCACAAACATTTCCCTCCACTAAGGCTCATTCGAAATAAAACTGAAACAAAACTAATTCTGAGTTCAGGAAATGAGTTCTCTGAACTAGGTCTAGAAGATTCAAACATTCTGAGCGCCACCAAGTGGTGAAACTGTGCATCTCTTTCTTAATCCAGCAGCAAACACATTCCGAGGGCTTCAGTGTTCTGGTTAAAGAGGAATTCCTTCTACCACCTGAATTTGTTCATCAAACGTCACATGAAAACTTCAAATGAAAGACTCTGGTCAAGCACCTTGGATTCAGCAAAGTAATAAGTAGTCGCTGAGCTCTGGGACGGAAGTCTTTCATTTTCCCACCCATGGGTGACCTGACTGGGCAGCAAGTACCCCAGTGGCCAGGTCAGGAAGGCCACCCAGAGATCACAGCATTTGCCTCCTGGAACAGGATGATGTTCCAAGGCTTTGAAAATGGCACAAAATGTGATTTGCACCTAGGAAGGCAGATGGGTTTGACGGCTTGACCCTTCCCAGGAATCACTGTTAGGGAAAGGATCACAGTGAAACGGGAACCCTTATGAGTTCTTCATTTGTTTCACCTCATATACAAAGTGTTATTCTGCACAAAAGACTTCTAACTTTACTTAAAATTTCACTCTGAGTAGGAGCCACATATATTAAAAATAAGATATAACAAAACCATGAAAAATTGCATCTTATTGCTAAGTGTGAAGTTGAGCCTTCAGTGAAATACATCAGTAAATACAAGTATATTTTTCACTGCAAGATCTCAAGGTTTAGATGCAGTCAGTAAGAAAGTATGAAATTTATTGAATCTCTAAAAACACATCCCTAGTACTCCAAATGCAATGAAAATTAGCAGTAGACTGGATTTGACTATATGCCCCAGCATGCATGGACAGTTTAACAAACCCTTTACTTACACTGGAGAGATCTTTAAATATTTTTTCCAAGGAGAAATATTCCATGAAAGTGGCAAAACCTTCATTTAGCCACAGGTCATTCCACCACTGCATTGTCACCAGATTACCAAACCACTGCGGTGAGAAAAAGCAAATAACAAATCAACACAAGTTTCAGTTTGGTTTGGTTTCTGGGCCACAAATGGCAGTGCTCAGAGCTTACTCCTCACTCTGCACTCAGGGATCACTCCTGGTGGGCTCGGACATCAGATGGGGTGTCAGAGAGAGACCCATGTCTGCCGCATGCAAAGGAAGTGCCCTACGTGCTGTAATAACCCTGGCCCCAAGACCAACACGATATTTTCTTTTTCAGGAACCTTCTAATACCTGAACTCTCAGATCAATCCCCTACTATTGAATTAGAGTATCTTAAAAATACAGTATGATTATTGTGAAAGTTTCATAAATATAATCTAAAAGTTAGATATCAATTTTAATATTCTACTAAATTGAATGGGAAGATGAGGCAGAGACATGGCTCATTTACCCAACAAAAACATGTTCATGTTTTAGCTGCTTTCTTAAAAGTAGCGTTTCCTGTATCATAAAATTCTCTACCGGGTAAAATCAAGTAAGATAATCCTACATGGGGCAGAGCTGCTCCTTGCTCTCCCTGTGCCCAGCCGCTCATGAGGCACCCAGGAGGCATGGCGGGTTCTAGCCCTGGCCCGCCACCCCAGCAGAGCCTCACAACAAGCCAGATGACCCCCTACTCCATGGGGGCCGCCATTTTCCACAGCCGGACTTCCCTCTCATCACAACTCCACCCAGCAGACCAGACTATCACAGCCCGCTCGCATGGCTGCTAGCTGCCTGCGGTTCATCAATAAATGCTTTATTTAGAAGTGACTACAAGAGTATGCCACCCACACGGCAAGCCTGGCAAGCTGCTCGTGTTGTATTTGATATGCCAAATACCAGTAACATTTATATTAGGTCATTCCTATGACCTAATATAATGGTTTGAGGCTCTTGTTCCTGGAGCAAACGGGTGCCTTTGGGTTCTACTGGCATGAGACAGGACATATGGAGATATTACTGGTGCCTGCTCTAGCAAATAGATGATGAACGGGAAGATCGTGATCGTGATCTACAACCACTCATGACAACTTAAAATCAAATTTCTGTGTGAGAGACTTTTTTTATAGTAAGAAATTCCATACAATACACTTCCACGTTGAGGACAATATTTTACATGAACCAAACACGGAAAACAATATTCCTAGGAAAGTCAGGCTGGAGCTATAGTGTGAGCGGACAGGGAGCTAGCCTTCAGCTTCCTGACTCCGCGCTCAATCCCGGCATCCCTATGGTTCCCTGAGCACTGCCACAAGTGATTCCTGAATGCAGAGGTGGGGAACCCCTGAGCATTGCAGGTGTGACCCCCAAAACAAACAAACTAAACACAAGCAAAAAGAAAGCATGAATATAAATAATTCAGAACAGTACTTAAAAGTCTTCTCTGAGGTAGGAAGGAGAGTCTCTAAAAACACTAACTAGGCAGTCGTGAAATTCAGTTGTGGAGAGGGTGACCCATGCCAGTGGTGTGCCTGGCAGTAAATGGGGAGGGTTCGAGGCAGAGAAACAAGACCCTCCTGAGAAACAAGGAGTATCTAGTTCAAAGGTTTCCTCTAAAGACCTATTTTAGAGGATGATGATTTGCCAATACTAAGGCAGTAACAAGGAAATAACTCCCCAACAGAACACCAGAAATGAGAGTTCAAGGCAACCCCCAAAGCCCCTGGGCCAGAGTCAAAACCATGCCAGTGACTAACATACCGCCCCTACGCCGGCCGTCCTCCGCGGGCCTTCAGAGACGTGTCCAGACAGTGGGAGAGGCAGTGCTGCCCTTCCTCCATGGCGCCCAACACAGCACAGACCCGGCCAGCGCCCCTTCCTCCATGGCGCCCATTACCACAGCACAGACCCAGGCCAACGCCCCTTCCTCTTCTTCCCTGGCGCCCTTCCCCACAGCACAGACCCAAGCCAACCCCCTTCCTCCATGGCGCCCTTACCACAGCACAGACCCAGGCCAACCCCCTTCCTCCATGGCGCCCTTCCCCACAGCACTGACCCAGGCCAACGCCCCTCTCCTCCCCTTCCTCCCTGGCGCCCTTCCCCACACACAGACCCAAGCCAACCCTGACTGGCCCCATGTCGAGGGCAGGACAGACCAGGAGCTGGGGAAATGCGAAACAGGTAACACCAGTGCTTCTCCTCCTGTCTGTTCTCTGTGTCACAGCATCAAGTGTGAACTCGCCCTTGTCTCCAACGCCCCTCTGCCAACTAAGGGAGATCCAGCAGGAGCAGCAGAGGAAGAAACCAACTGAGTCCCGATAACTACTCAAACGTCATGAGAAGGCGCGGAACATAAGGAAAAGCCCTCTTCGGGCGCCTTCTCCTCGTTCGGCACCTGCCAGAGGCAGAGAAGCCAGAGGGGGAGAAGGCGCCCGACTGCTTCAGTCACACCAGGAAGCGAGCTGAGTTTTAGCTCCCATATCTGCAAACAGGATCGACTCCTATCTCAGAGCAACTACAAAAAAGGTGGGTGAGGCAGCAGGTAGGAACATGCTTATAAACGGCAGAAGCTTCAACTAGACTTTCATATGAAAATGAAGTTGATGCTTAAAACTTATTTTAGCAGGAAAGGCAACATATTGATCCAAGCTCCTTTCCCATAGCAGCATCTAAATCTACCCTAAGAACAGTCTGGATTGGACAAAGAAACTGGTACATCTACACAATGGAATATTATGCAGCTGTCAGTAAAAGCGAAGTTATGAAATTTGCCTATAAATGGATGGACATGGAGAGGATCATGCTGAGAGAAATTAGCCAGAGGGCAAAAGATAGCTATAGAATGACTACATTTATTTGCGGGATATTAAAAAAAATAGTATGATACCAATATCTAAGGCCAGGCAAAACATGGATCAGGTCTTGTCAGTGAGTAGAATCTACTGCAAGTGTGTGGGAGTCAGAGGTTAGGTAAGACAGAGAAGGGAAGAGAGTACTAATAATTTTTGGAAATGATAATACCAGCCTAGAATTGAGCACTGAATGTAGGCAAAGGGATAGACATGATAACCTCTAAATGTATTACAGGCCACAATGTGTAAGGGGGGGGAGAGAGAGAGACAGAGACAGAGAGAGTGAGAGAGATAGACACAGAGACAGAGACAGAGAAACAGACAGAGACAGAGAGAAGAGAGACAGAGAGAGACAGAGAGAGACAGAGACAGAGAGAAGAGAGACAGAGAGAGACAGAGAGAGACAGAGACAGAGAGAGGAGAGAGAGAGAGAGAGAGAGAGAGAGAGAAGAGGCAGAGTTCCCCTGGGGTAGGGGAGCAAAATCAGGGAACATTGGTGGCAGAAATGGGCACTGGTGGAGGGACGGGTGCTGGAACACTGT
This sequence comes from Cryptotis parvus, assembly GCA_021461705.1. Taxonomy (NCBI): domain Eukaryota; kingdom Metazoa; phylum Chordata; class Mammalia; order Eulipotyphla; family Soricidae; genus Cryptotis; species Cryptotis parvus. The sequence continues at coordinate 112,322 of JAJIBD010004976.1, forward strand.
ATGACCGAAACCCAAACATGAACATCTTTGTAACTGTATATCTCATGGAGGTGTAATAAAGATAATTAAAAGAAAAGAACCAAGTCTGCTCCCCACCGCCACTCCTCCTGCGGGCAGAGACAGTAGTGCCCTGGCTGTGAATACCTGATGGGCCAGCTCGTGAGCGATGATTTTTGTGATGAGTTTCCTATCAGCCACCGAAGACGTTTTATTGTCCACACAGAAGGGTTTCTTCTCGGAATGTTAACAAACCCCAGTTTTCCATTGCTCCTGCTTCAAAGTCTGGAATAGCCACCAAATCTGAGCGTAACAGAAAGAAGTCAGGAGGGAGGCAGCAATTCCGTGTCGCCCTACCCAGAGTGCACATACCCTTCACTGCCCACCGGCTGCAGAGGGCCTGCACAAACCCTCGAGAGTCCCAATTCCTTCCTAAAAATAAAGTGACTTGGGCCGGAGCGATAGCACAGTGGGGAGGGCATTTATTTGCCTTGCGCGGCTGACCAGGTTCAATCCCCAGCATCCCATATGGTCCACCGAGCACCGCCAGGAGTAATTCCTCAGTGGAGAGCCAGGAGTAACCCCTGAGCATTGCCGGGTGTGACCCCCAAAAGCAAGAAGATAGATAGATAGATAGATAGATAGATAGATAGATAGATAGATAGATAGATAGATAGATAGATAGATAGATGAGAGATAGATGATAGATAGATAGATAGAGATAGAGATAGATAGATGATAGATAGAGATAGATAGATAGATAGATAGATAGATAGATAGATAGATAGATAGATAGATAGATAGATAGATAGATAGACAGATAGATAGATAGATAGATAGAGAGATAGATAGATAGATAGATAGATAGATAGATAGATGAGAGAGATAGAGAGATAGAGAGACAGAGAGATAGAGATAGAGAGATAGAGAGATAGAGATAGATAGATAGATAGATAGATAGATAGATAGATAGATAGATAGATAGATAGATAGATAGATCGATCGATAGATAGATAGATAGATAGATAGATAGATAGATAGATAGATAGGTAGATAAAGCGACTTCCCAGAGCAAGGGCAGGCTGAAGCCGGCTTTTATCTATGATTGGAGTCAGCTCCCGTTTGTCCAGAACAACAGCTCCTCACTGATCAGCTCAGGATTATATGTGCCATTCTGAGCTCTCATGGCTCTATTTTCCTTCTCTCTAGCAGGATAATCTAAAATGTTGACCCAACTCCAGGCGGAGCCCTAAGCAAATTCTCCCTTCCCGGCAGTCCAGGGCCTTGCAAACCTTCCCAGGTCAGGTACGCCCATGGAACTGACATCATCTTCACAGAACTGACATCATATCACCAATCAGAAATGCCAACGGACCATAGGTCAACAGCAATGACGCTCTTTTAAAAGAGCTATTTTAAAGCTCTGGCAGAAGTTCTTCGACAAAACACAATGGAAAGTGAGTCTAGTTACGAGGAAAATAAGGCGCTGCATGGTGCTTACCCAATTTCTTAAGCGGATATTGAATTTCAAAGTAGTTTTCATAAAACTCAAGAAGCTTCACAGTTGTTTCCAAGGCATGCTGAACTTGACCAATCTTTTCCGGTACAGCATAGATAGAAACCTGAAAGGCAACATTGCATATTCATAAAGACAGGAACCATGAGGACGGCACAAGCCTGCCAAGACCGGCGCAGCCAAGAAGCACAGAGCGGCAATGGGAGTTTGCAGGACAGAAACTCTGGTTCTGCTTTTCTTTCAGCCCCTACAGAGTTTAGCAAATCACTCCCATACACACAGCCACAGAGCTGAAAACATCGACTGATGCCTTTTTCCCCCCCCAAACATAACATCCAAAAGGAACGATTTTGGGACACAATGAACAATGTATCAACATTTGCCCATTTTACTCTAGACTTCTTGCTCTCTTCTTCTCTGTTACCTTAAACAACCCACTCTTGCCCATGAGCAGTTAATAATGTGAATGACATGATGGATAAACCTAAACTTTCTTCTTGTAATATTTATCACAGTGCCAGGCATTGGATAACGTGTGTTGAGATATTCACAATATTGGGGTCTTATGCAGAAAAGTAACAGGTAAGACAGAAATTGTACATCTATGGAAATCACCCTGGATAAAAAGAAAACAAAAGTAACAAAAATAACACATTCTATTCTAGTACTTACGGCACAGTGGGTTTTCCTTCTGGCTTTAGGGCTTCTCCCCCTACCCCTCATTATTGGCTTGTTCTCTTGGCCTATGTCATCCACAAAATAACCATGCCTACAGAGTGAGACACTCTAAGTACCAAAAGACCAAACTGAATCAATTATGTTCAAAGTCAACAATCTTGCCTCTCAGATGGGGGAAGCCTTCTAATCTCATAAAGACAGAGGAAAACGCCTAAAACCACAAAGACATCCACAGTACTGATCTACGTATACTGAAAATTTCATCCCCTCAACAAAATGCATTAGCCTGTTCTAAACCAAAATGAAATTCAGTCACCCCTAAAAGGACTGAAAAATGGTCAAGAGGGTCCGGAGATTTTTCCGCACAGCAGGTATGGCACTTCCCTTGCACAAGGCCCACCTGGTTCAATGATCCCCTTCACCCCATATAGTCCCTGAGCTCTGCCAGGACTGATCCTTGCGCACAGAGGCTGGAGAAAGCCTTGAGCACATACTCTTTCTAACCCCCTAACTACCATTCAAAGGACCAGACCCAGACCTCTGGAATCTGAGACCTGCCTTTACTGTTACCCATGTTCCCAGACACGTATAATTTATGCTGTAGTTGACATGATGGCTTGGAGCAATGGTCTGAGAAGGGCAGAGCTGGTGAAAGGCGCTGTCCCTTCACTCACAGGACGCCGAGATTCCAGAGCGGACGAGCTGAACAGGCTCACACAACACTATTAGAATGTTCCTGATTCTTCCTTGATGGCCCATGAAGCGCTTTTCCTACTTCACCAGTCCACACATGCAGAAAGGTTAAAACCATCGCAGCACATGTTCTCCCAATAAAAACATTCACTCAGGGATCACTCCTGGTGGGGCTGTGCTGACGGCAGATGGGGTACCAGGAATCAAACCTGGGGCTGCTCATGAAAGGTAAGCACGCTACCCCCCATACTATTGCTTAGGTCCCAGAAGCACCTTTTCTTGTTTTGCTTTTTCTGCTTTATGGGCCACAACCAGTGGTTCTGCCAGGGCTTACTCCTGGCTCTGGACTCCAGGATGACTCCTAGTGAGTGGGCTTGGGGAGCCATATGAATGCTAACGATCAAACCTGGGTAGGCCACATGCAAGGCAAACACCCTATGCAGCATTTGCTCTAGCCCCCGAAGCACCTTTTCTTAGAGAAGAAGTCAAGCTGGGAAAATGGAGTTTCTGTGAGGCTGATCGCTTAGTTCGGTTTCTGGAGCACAAAGACTAAAATGTGCAGTTGGTGTTTGCTCCTTCCACTTCTCCCCTTCTTTAGAAGAACATGTGCTATGAATTCTGACTAGATATAAATCTTTTGTTCGTTATAATAACTCCCAAGGCTTGCTTTAAGAATAGCAGCAGTCTGAAATAAACAAACGGAACAGTCCAGCTTGACAAAGCAAGTCTTGAACAGTGTTCCTGGCCCGTTCCGGGGCGTGGGGAGGGGGCTCAGCACTGCTACATAACTGCCACTTGGTGCTCAGGCTATAAGACAAAACTTTTCTTGCAAGATCTCTTGCTAAGACCTCTGAGATGTTTCTGAAAGAAACAGGATAAAGAGAGCTGTTCTACTTCCTAAAGAAAGCAATCTCAGGAGTAATAGATTGGTTAGGCATAGATGAATTGTCCCTTAATTTGAGTTTTTCTTTTTTAAAAATGTCAGATAAAAGCATAAAGAGATAAACTTTATCTCCAAAGACAGAATGACCCTATGGGTTTAAAAGGATATGAAACATGTTGTTTCTAATATGAAGCTTCCTGAAAACGAGTAGGTTTTCTAAACAGCCAAACATAAAGAAAAGCATAAAGAAAAGCAAACATAAAGAAAACATAAAGCAAACATAAAGAAAAGAAAACCAAACCAATTGAAACAAAACCAATTGAAAGACAAGATTAGTATCAAGGTTACCCGGAGTAGCGGATTAGATGAGAACTTAGGTAAATTATATACAAAAATTATGTACAATGTTCCTAGTTGAAGAGATACTGGAAGTATGAATATTTCAGTAGACATTTGGAATTAATTCACGTTCCAGGCTAAAGAGGAATAAGTTAATATTATACCACAACATGGATAATATTCCTGAAGGTTCTGTTTGAATGTTAAATAGATTTGACTAACAATGTGTATGTGGATTCTGATTCTGCCGATTAGATCTATGGTAAAAACAAGCTTACACAATGATTAAACAAACCTCAAGCAAACAAATAAAAGTGTACTTCAAAACTGTCCTTAAAAGACTTGTCAATGGTTGGAATCTACCACATGTGTGCGGTAGTTAGAGGCTAGGTGAGATAGAGAAGGCACTAGTGTGCTAATAATTGTTGGAAATGATAACGCAAACTAGAACTGAGCATTGAACGTAGGCAAAGGGATATATATGTTATATATAATATATATTATAATATATATAATATATTATAATGAAGGCAAAGGAATATATATATATATATATATATATATATATATATATATATAATAACCCCTAAATGTATGTATTGCAAGCCACAATGTGTAAGAGAAGGGAGAGGGAGAGAGAGAGCAGAAGAAGAGGAAAAGTGTCTGCCATAGAGGCAGGCTGGAGGAGGGGGAGGGAATCTGGGAACACTGGTTTTGGGAAATGTGCACTGGTGGAGGGATGGGTGCTGGAACACTGTATGACTGAAACCCAATCATGAAGAGCTTTGTAACTGTTTACTCATGATGGTATGATAAATATTTTTTTAAAAACTGTTCTTGAATTTTCTAGTTAATTATAGTAATTCTAATGGTAGGAATTTATTATATGACTATATATCGTTGAACATAGGAAGATGTTTAAGGAACAAAAAGTGAACAGGAGTAATAAAGCAAATGGCCCTCTTTCCATACTTTTCCAAGGAGTTTTTACCATCACACAAAATCCTTCATTTTTATTCATTTATTTATTTATTTATTTATTTTTTTGCTTTTTGGGTCACACCCGGCAATGCTCAGGGGTTACTCCTGGCTCTGCACTCAGGAATTACTCCTGGTGGTGCTCGGGAGACCATATGGGATGCCGGGATCGAACCCGGCCAGCATAGGTCGGCCGCGTGCAAGGCAAACGCCCTACCGCTGGACTATCGCTCCAGCCCCCAAAATCCTTCATTTTCAGGCATCTGTCAACCTTGACATTTTTAGCTGTCTGGCACTGTCACGAAGTTAGTCAAAGTACTCATTCCTGAATCTTGTGAAATAAGCCTCATGTCAAACATTCCTAAATAGAACCCATCTTTGGGATGAACAAGACTTTAGCATAACAAAAATCCTTTGTTTAACTCAAATACTGAACGTTTTGTCTTGTGCCTAGAGTCCTCTATGAGCTGGGGTCAGCAACAGGTTATAAGGTGTGAACACACAAGTGCTTGGAGAACTGCCACCAAGCCACTCTGCACATGTCTGCTTCTTCCCTTCCTCCACTTTGCTTTCTTTTTCTCCTTATGGCCCAGGAGACTTTATTTTTTAAGCAGACGCCTCTCGCTCCACAATGCCTAGGGGATGAGCTCGAGCTGCTCTGGCTCCTTTTCCGTTGGCTCTCCCAGAGCGAGCTTCTCTGCGTGGAGCAGGCTGCTGCTTCCATTGAACCCAGGTCCCTTCTCTTTGGTTTCCTTCTTTTCTCATCATTTCCCTTCACCTGTTTTGGGAAGCTGTCTGGACACTTAGAGTGATGAATATGCTCAATATGAACATTAATTCTCTGGGCAAGAATCTTGCCCTGGACTTGCTTGTTAACGGCAATGCCAACAGCATGCTGGGTAACGCCAACGCCTCTTCCAGTCTTGCCATGGTCGCATTTGGGGGAGATTCCTTTTGGGACAGAGCCCTTTGCCTTTGTGTCTACACTATCCACATGGATGTGGCCAAAGCAACCACTCCCATGTTTGCTGACATATTAGCAGGTGCCCCTGCTTCTTCCCTTTGTATTGGTCTTTTTTTGTGTGTGTGCGATTTTCTAGAAGATGGTGGTTCTGGTCAAATGGCTCTTGTCCATTTCTTAATGTCACCATTTCTTGGGATGGAAAGAAAGGGCCGTATCCGCAGTGCTCGGGGATTGCTCCTAATTCTGTGTCCAGGATTTTGTACCCTGTTCTCCACTCCCGTCTCCCAGCCTCAGCTTCTCTTTGTCCCACATCTACGTGAGAGACAGGTTTTGTCCTTCTCTTTCTGCCCCAGAGACACCGGAGTCAAATGGCAGGATGTCCTTTCTCAATACTGACATTAGCCATAGCTTATACATATCGCCTCTTCTTTATCTGCTCATCCTTGACATAACCATAGCCAGTTCCCTCTCTAGGCTATCACCAAAGACCACGGCAGTAAACCTGGGAGTGTAGGTGTGTTTTTAATACCCTGTGTCCATTTACAGAAATGGGGCTGCTGGATCATAGGGAATTTGTATTTCCTTTTCAAACCTCTACACTGTCCTCCACAGAGGCTGAGCGGATTTCCATTTCCATCGAAGTGTGCAAAGGTTACCTCTTTCCTACTTCCTCACCATCAGTTCTCTTGGCTTTATGACGGTAGCCCCTCTAACAAGTGTCTGTTGATAGGCAATTCTGAGTTGTAGGTCCTTTGTGATTACTGAAAATGCAGCTAAGGCTTTCATGCACCACTGGTCACTTTTGTCTTCATTGGAAAAAATTCTATTAACTTCAGGCATACATTTGTTAATTAGGGTTCTTTTGTAAAACTGAATCACCGTGTATTACGAGTTACAAAGGCATTTCTGATTAAGTTTCAGGCACACGGATATTGCTCCAACACCAGTCCCTTCACCAGTGCCCACCACCCTGCACCGATGTCCTCAGCTTTTCTCCCACCCCCTTCCTGCCTCTGTGGCAGGCACCTTGCCCCCTCCCTAACGCCTTAGTGTGCCCTTCCCTAACTTACCCCTCACCCCACCACAACTTTCCCCCAGTGGCAAGCTGAGGGCCAGTCTCCTGCTTCTTTTCCATTGTCCTGGGCAGTTAATATTCCCCTATGAAGTTTCTTTATATCCCCATATGCAAAAGAACACCCTGAGTCTGTTCCTCTCCCTCTGATTGATTTTACATAACATGATACTCTCCAGATCCATCCACGTTGCAGCAAATCACGTGACTTTATCTTTTCATATAGATGAATAGTATTCCATTGTGCCTATGTACCAGTTTCTTTAGCCAGTCATCTGCTCCTGGGCATTTGGGTTGTTTCCAGATTTTGGCTATTGTATATAGTGCAGCAATGAATATAGGAAAACATACATCTTTCCCACATTGTGCTGTGGTGTCCCTGAGGTATATTCCTAGGAGTGAATTGTGGGTGGCCACATGTAAGCTCAATTGCTAGTGTTTTGAGGAATGTCATATTGTCTTCCAAAAGGGCTGAACCTCTCATCAACACTAGACTTTTTTTTTTTCTTTTTGGGTCACACGAGGCGATGCTCAGGGACTACTCCTGGCTCTGCACTCAGGAAAGTACTTCTGGCAGTGCTCGGGGGACCATTTCAAATGTTGGGGATTAAACCAGGCAGGCCGTGTGCAAGACAAATACCCTACCACTGTTCGATCGCTCTGGCCCCATTATTATTCTTTCTGATGAATGCCAGTCTTTGTGGTGTGAGGTGATATCTCATTGTTGTTTTGATTTGTATTTCCCTGATGATTAGTGATGTAGAATAACTTTTCATACGCTTTTTAGCTATTTGTGTATCTTCTTTGAGGAAGCGTCTGCTTATCTCTTCTCCCTATTTTTTGATAGGGTCAAATATTTTTCTTGTAGAGTTCTACCAGTGCCGTAAGTCTTGGATATCAATCCATTGCCAGATGAGTTGTGAACAAATAACTTTTCCCAGTCTATGTATCCTGTCAACATTTTCTTTGAGGTGAAGAAGCTCCTTAGTTTAACATTCGTCCCATCTGTTTACCTCTGCTCTACTTGCTTGGTCTATAGTATTATCTCCAGATAGATGCATCTAGCTCCAATGTCATGGACAGTTCTGCCTAAATTTTCATCTATGTAACTTACAGATTCAGGTCTGATATCTAGGTTTCAAATGCATTTTGCAATTTGTTTTTTGCTATTATGTATTTTGGAAATTGTTTCCTTGTCATATATATGATCTGCAAATATATTTTCCCATCTATATGCTGACCTTTAATCTTGATTCTCTTTCTAAGAGGATTTTAGAGGGGGTACTTACTAGTTTTTGCTTTTGGTGCTTGTACTTTAACTGCATATCTAAAAAGCCATTTCACCTATTTTCAAGAAGCATTCTACCAACATTTTTTTCTAAAGATTTTATGGTTTCAGATTTTTTTAAAAGTATTTCATATGTTTTGAATTAATTTTTGTGTATGGTGTAAGTTAGAGGTCCAGTTTCATCCATCAGGATACGATTATCTCGTTTTCCCAATACCATTTACTCAAGAGATTATCCTTGCCTTACTGAATGCTCTGGGCTCTCTTGTCAAATATTAGCTGACCATATATGAGTTGATTTCTAGACTCTGCATACCATTCCTGAAGGTCCGTATCAAATAAGATTGAGAAGTGTTCTTTTTTCAATTTCCTAAGAGAGCTTGAGAAGAACTGGCATAGTTATTATTACCATTTTTTAAATATCTGATCAAATTTATAAGAGAAACTATCTGTTTCTATGGGGCTTTTTTGTTTTGCTTTTTGGTTAGTTTTGGGCTACAACCGGTGTTCAGGGCTTACTCCTGGCTCTGTGCTCAGATATCATGCCTAGAGGAGCCCTAGGGATCATTTGGGGTGCCAGGATCAAATCCAGGTGGGCCACGTGCAAAACAAGTGCCCTATCCGTCGTACTACACTCTGGATACTCAAACTTTTCATTGTTGGAAGGCTTCAGGCAAAACAATTGCCATATCTGTTGTGCTATCACTCTGGGTCCCCAGACCTTTCATTGTTGGAAGGCTTTTGATTATGGACTCATCCTTGTGCTGAGACGGACCTGCTCAAGACACTCTGGTTTCCATGGTTTAGTCTTAGCACATTCTACATTTTTAGCTTCTCTGATTCGTTGGCTCATAAGTATTCATAGTTGTCTCCAATGCTCCTTAATCAGTTGTAAGATTTCTAATTTTCAATTTTTTTTCTTTTCTTTTTTTTTTTTTTTTTTTTTTTAATACTTTATTATACCACCATGAGATATACAATTACAACGTTGTTCATGTTTGGTGGTTTCGGTCACATAGTGTTCCAGCACCCGCCTCCACCAGTGCCCATATCCCACCACCAATGTCCCCAATTCCCTCCCTTCTCCCATAGCCTGCCTAAATGGCAGATTCTTTATCTCTTTTCTTTCTCCCTCTCTCTCCCTTCCTACTCCTACACATTGTGGGTTGCACTACATATACTTGGAAGCCATCATGTGCGTTTTTTTTTTTGCCTGTATTTAATGCTCAGTTCTATGTTGGTATCAGCCCTTTCGACATTTATTCACACATGTTCCCCTTCTCTGTCTTACCTAACCTCTGACTCCCTCACGCTTGCAGTAATTTCCACTTTGGGTAAGATCACCTGATATATTTATGTCATGCAAATAAATGCAGTCATTCTATGTCTCTCTCTTTCCTTCTGACGAATTTCACTCAACATGATCCTTTCCATGTCCATCCATTTATAGGCAAACTTCATAACTTCATTTTTCCTGACAGCTGCATAGTATTCCATTGTGTAGATGTACCACAGTTTCTTTATCCAGTCATCAGTTCTCGGGCATACTGGTTGTTTCCAGGTTCTGGCTATTGTGAATAGTGCTGCTATGAAAATAAAAGTGCGGATTGTGTTTCCACTGTGTGTTTTTGGCTTCCCAGGGTATATTCCCAAGAGTGGTATGGCTAGGTCAAAAGGGAGCTCAATTTTTAGTCTTTGGAAGAATGACCATATTGTTTTCCAGAAAGGTTGAACAAGTGGACATTCCCACCAACAATGTATGAGAGTCCCCTTTTCCCCATATCCACGCCAGCACTTGTTACTTTTACCCTTTTGGATATGGGCCAGTCTCTGTGGTGTGAGGTGATATCTCATTGTTGTTTTGATTTGCATCTCTCTGATGATTAGTGATGATGAGCATTTTTTCATATGCCTTTTGGCCATTCGAATTTCTTCCTTGTCAAAGTTTCTGTTCATCTCTTCTCCCCATTTTTTTATGGGGTTGGCTGTTTTCTTCTTATATAGCTGTACCAGTGCCTGATATATCCTGGATATTAACCCCTTATCAGATGGGTATTGGGTAAATATTCTTTCCCATTCTGTGGACTGCCTTTGTATCTTAATCACTGTTTCTTTTGAGGTGCAGAAGCTCTTTAGTTTCATGTAGTCCCATATGTTTATATTTTCTTCTAGTTGCTTTGCTAATGGTGTTTCACCTTTGAAGATGTCTTTAGCTTCAATGCCGTGGAGGGTTTTTCCTATATTTTCTTCAATGTACTGTATATTTTTTTATTTTAAGAGTAGGTTAAAGGGTAGTCAACTGGGGCTATCTTTTTAAAAAAAGGTTTTGTTGATTTTTCATATTGTCTTTATGGTACTTTCGTTTACTTCTATTCTGATCTTTATCATGTCTATCCTTCCACTTACTTAGGGCCTAAATTGTTCATTCTATGAGGTGCAAAATCAACAGTGTTTACCAGAGACCTTTTTTCTTAATGAAGGAACTTATTAGAATGAACTTCCCTCTTAGGACTGCTCCAGCACACACCCTAGGAGGCCTACACTACCAAATGACAATTTGAAAGCATTCTATATTGGATTAGATACTTCTCTTTATGAATATGTTGTGTGTGTCCAGGTTACTAATAATCATCTTTTTATTTTAGTTGGAAGAACTTTCAAACTCCAGGCCCCCACCATTTTCAGACTAGTTTATTTTAATCAACACAATCTCAAAAGTTTGTATGTTATACGGGGCTGGAGTAATAGCCCAGCGGGTAGGGCGTTTGCCTTGCACGCGGCCCATGCCGGCCCGGGTTCGGTCCCGGCATACCATATGGTCCCCTGAGCAACGCTAGGAGTAATTCCTGAGTGCAGAGCCAGGAGTATCCCCTGAGCATCGCTGGGTGTGACCCAAAAAGAAAAAAAAAAGAAAAGAGTTTATATGTTATAGGTCACGTCTAGAGAAATCCAGCTCCTTGACTTTTGCATGTGTGGAGAAGGATCACTCAGCCTGAAAAAACCTAAACTCTGCTGGATAGCCACGAGTTGGTTGGCAGGTTATTCTCTCCTTCCCATACACTCATAATGTCATCTCTCTGCTGGTCTGAAAGACTTCTACTGGGAAATTCATTGGCAAACTTATGGGTGGCTGTTTCCAGGTCAGCTACCAGCTTTACTCTCCTGCTTTTAAGATTCTATGTCTCTGGTGACTTTGAACTGTTCTGTTAATGTAAAGAGGAGAGACCTCTTAAAATTGAGTTCATGTGGCTGTCTAGAAGTTGCACAATCTTAGGTATTCAAATCTCTCCCAATGAGTGGAGAATTCAGCCACCTCTCCCTTAAATAAACTTTCTGTCCATTTCCCTCTGTTCTCCTTCTGTAACTTCATCACTCACACAGTTTCCTCTGGGGCATTCCAGAAGTCATACAGGCGGTCTTCACTTTCTACCCCTTCTCTTTTTGTTCTCTAAACGGGTACTTAGCAATTTCCCACATCCTCATACACAAAGACTCTCCTTGCTACTGATACTATAGATTGCATTTTCTACGTAATCCACCATTGTCTTTTATCTCTATTATTTGAGTTCTTTGAGTCTTTGAGTTCTTACTTGATTCCTAAATTGACTGAAATGTGCTTCCTGTAGTGCACAGCTTCCTTTAAAACACCGCTTCTGAACTTTATTGACTGATGGCAGTTTTCTGTGTCTCTGAGATTGGTACTAGGGGCAGACTATGGTCCACTGATAAGGCCATTTGTCCTGGATGCCGCATGTCCCCTCTGGTCAGGGTGGCTGTCGTTCCATCTGAAGCAGCAGTAACTTGCTTCAGTCTGTACTGACTGCCACTGCAATGCTGCCAAACTCCTATATTTGGCTTCAAGAGTGTGTTAGAATTTTTCTGTTGGGAATAGGGATTTCCACAAAGAGTCTCTTACAGATGAGTACACTATCAGATAGTGTTTCCAAGTGCTTGCAGAGTGCACATGAGAAGCTGGAGCTTCTTCACTGAGAGCTCGTGCCAAGGACAAAGACACAGATACCCGATCTCTGATCAGAGCCTGAGCCAGGCTCCTCCCAGACCCCTGGGCTGATTATTTTGGATCTCACAGTAGCCACAAAGGCACCTAAGTCTTGAATGCTAAATGTTGTAGGGGCCAGGGAAAAGGGGAAGATGAGTCATGAATTTGAATATAAATAGTCACAGAAGGTTAGTGACCACGATATCATACAGCACAGCTCAAGAAGCTTTAGAACACAGATACTGTCTTAGGGGATTTTCCTCTTAGAGAGAGAATAAAGTTGAAAGAAACTTGAGAATTATTGCAATGACTTTTAGGTATGAAATGAGAGACATTAAATCACAGCTAAGCAAACAGCAACATTTCTGGCATACAATTATCAGAACTGTGGGACTGGAGGCACAATATAGCATGTAGGCATTCCCTGCATGCAGTCAGCTCAGGTTAGATCCCTGGCACCCCAGAGGGTCTCCCAAACCCCACCAGGAGTGATCCCTGAGCACAGACAGAGCCAGGAGTAAGCCCTGAGCACCACAGGATGTGGCCCCAAGCAAAAACCAGAGCTGTGATCCCAAGCTTGTTTTTCTTCATAAAGCACCTATCAGGAGCAATTAGGCAATTTCTAACTGCTTGTGAAACACGTGCTCAGACAATTATCACGACATACCAGGGTTCCGTTTAAGTCGTGACTCAAGTTCTTCATCTCCCCCACAATGAAAGCCACCAGGTAGGTGCTCATCTTCACACTCTCATCAAACTCATCCTGAACAAGTCCACTGCCCACAGGCACGGAAGATTTCTACAAGCAAAAGGGGAAAAGCGACAGTTCTGTAAATATGGGAATAAACAACAGTGAAAAAAAATAAATGGAGGAACTGACAATTCAAATAGGAAATGAGTATTGAAGAGGTTGGCATAATTTAACCTTTCTGTAAAAATTTCTTTATGGAGAGTGGCCTGATTTTTAGCCTGTTCTGCCACCCATCAGGAAGCTGAGCACCGTGAAACCCTGTAAGGTGTTTGCAGGCTCAAAAAGGACTTTATATTAATGTTAGTGAAAGATAATGACATTCTTTCTTTTCTTTTTAAAACTACCCAAACCAAAAATTTGGGTAGTTTCTAGACTTTCTAACCTAGCGGTACGCCACTCAGCCGCTACAGATGGCCAGAAGGAGCGACAGCTGATTGGTGGCCCAGAAGGAGCGACAGCTGATCGTCTCTCCAAACTGAGAGCGAGCAAGCAGAAGAGTCACCATCTTGTTCTCTTACACACATGCTCCTCAGAACCTCTCTTCCTCTGCATCTTTACCCGTCTCCCGATACTAAAGGATGCTCTTGCAGTCCATTCAGTGTTAAGGCGGGCCCTGCAAAAGATGCAGAGTAAACAGCGCTCTCTGGGAAGAGCCTCAGAGACAAACGGTATTAAAACAGCCAAGTGGTCTCGGTTTTACAAGGAACATCTCTCATCTCCCAGGACTCATCAGACCATGTGCCACTCAGACTGGCCAGCATAAAATCCCTCCCCAGCCGTGACTCACTACCAATAACTGCTTCTGGCTGACTTTGCAAACAAGCTTCTACATATAACCTTAGTCCCAGCCTTCGGTTTCTGGGCCAGCAGCACCCTGGCTTCTCAGGTATGCCAACAACTGAATGCAACAGCTTTTCTTTACCCACCCTTATTTCAAGCAACCGGCCTCTGGGTGGCAAGGAGCGGAACTGGGGCTCAGTAATGAAATGATGTAAAACAGCTTTGTAAAGCATCATGCTCATGTCAGTGACCCCAGAGCGCCTTATCAACACTGCATGTCACTAGAGAATTATACACAATCTGCGGGAAAGCAGGCAGCCCTGGAAGATTTTTCCAAGTGAATTAGGAACATTAATACCAGCAAGTTGCATCACGTTCATCAAGAAAGACTAAAGAGGGAGGGACAGCTGGCCCGCGCTGCAGCTTCCTGCTGAGAGAGCCAAGGGTTGATTCCGTAGTCTGCTGGGCTTGGCAAGTCCCCGCCTCCCACCACCCCAGCCATACAGGAGGCTGTAATTAGGCTGCACGCAAGCCCTTCTGCCAATAACAGGCCACCCTCACTTATGTTTAGCCTCAGAACAAGCCACTTGGTTTTATCCAATTGCCTCCCATGCTTACACCCAAGAAAAGAGGTGGGTGTTCGTATTAAACCTCCATGATGTAATATTAAATTTTCACCAAGAAAATATCAAGGACAATCCTGACTCAGCATGATAAAGTGTCACTCTTTGGAACTGAAAATTCACCATGTCCCTGAGACTATCACCGTAATCTTTAGTACTAGCCCACTATCGTTAATATTTATATCAACTTTTATACACACACCACACTTTCCATTTCTCTCTATAATTTTCACATCCATGTTTTTATTTCTATAATTATTCCTTAGAAAAAGTTCCCTGTTGAGTTTCACAGACATATTTAACTATTTTAGATCATACTCAATAGTAGCTGAGGGCAAAAAGGAACTCAAACATTCTTAACAAAGGGACACACTCCAAGATTTTACATTTAAAGAACAGAACGTATGTACCTTGGGCATATTTGATAATGCAGTATATTGTTCATCCCTCGTGATCTTGATGGCAAACGTGGCCTTAAACGATGGCTCATCAAAACAAGGAAAAGCAGATCTTGCCGCCAGGGGTTCAAACTGAGTTGCAGCAAAGTACCTAAAACAAACGCAAATTCACCCAGTGGTTACTGAGGCCCTGATACTGAAGTCACTTCAACAAGTGTGAGACAGTCTTAGACAAATCACACTGGATGCTGGATCTGCAATCACCAGAGTCGGAGGTTTCACAGGGACCAGCACCCCAGGCTGCAAAGCATGTCGTCAACTGAAAACCAAAGAAAGGAAACAGATCTTGTTCTTGCAGCTGAAGATGCTGTCAGGTGCCTGGTGACGACATCTGAGGGGCCTGAAAAATCAAGAGTGCCTGAAGATGTGGAGGAAAGAAGAAAGTAGGAGCTGAAGAAAGCAGTGAGACAGCGACGGGTCTTCCGGGCTGTCCGGAGAACCACCCACGGGGACGGCGGCGGTCCCCGAGTCTTGGAAGGTTCTGATGTCAATTCAGGTGAGTGGGAGCTCGCGTGAACCCCCTACCCAACACAACTTCCCGACCCCAGTCTCAGGCTCAGTACCTGGATTTCACCAAGTCGGGGAGACTTGAGACCCATCGTTCACAGCTTTGCCTCACCCTCCTTGATACAAATTCATGTTCTCTCTCCTGAAGATTGAACTCTTTTAAAAGTTTAAAACCATTTACTTGAAGGTTTAACTTGTTCAAAAGTTCTCAATTATGGGCTGACCTCACAAAAGAGAGGGAGAGAAGTGGAGGTTTTCGGTGGGGCAGAGCAGCAAAGGTCAGCGTGGGGCACCCAGAGCAAGCGCGCCCTGCCAGACCCAGGCAGGGTTCTGGGCAATGCGGGGCATCCCCAGTCCTTGCGCGGACCCGGAGGCCTTGCCTGCTCACCACTTGTTTCCCACTTCTAATAGAGCGTGGAATTTGGAGTCAGAAGATCCACACTCTGCAACTGACCAGTCACGTGGCTGCAGAACAAGCACTGGCCTAGATCTAAAGTTCCTTATTTGTTTAATCAGGACTGAAGTAGCGTCTTCTGCCAAACACCTAAGGCTCTGCATTAAAGACCTCATAATAAAAAATACTTGCCTGTCACCAAATCCACAGAGATGTTATAATTTATAGTCAATTAAAAGTGATTTATAAACACCAGCTAGTCCTAAATCTTCTTATTTAAAATCAGTGCACTTTTCGCCTAGTAAGGATTTGCCCAAGTAGCTGTTTCTGCTGGGTGAACCAAAAAAAAAAAAATAGCAGCCAACATTGGTGATGCAGTTGCAACATTTCCAACTTTCATTGCTTCAGCCTAATCCAAAACTTACCCATTTAGCAAGATTTGCAAGAGGGCCACAGAGAACAGAGGCTAAAGTTTACAATGCTAGTTACTCCTGACTCAAATTTACTTGTGTCAAAAGACACAAGTAAACGTGTTCTGTCAGGTCCACAGTGCCAAACCTGGAGAATGGTTCCAGGGGAGTGGAGCACTGCTTGGGAGGACTCTCAAAAAATAACAATGAAAGATGAAAGCTTTAGCTGCTAAAAGAAATGAAACTCTCTCAAACAAGGGTGCCTTGGGGGTGGCTGATGTCTGTGGGCAGGACCATATGAGCCACCTAAGCTGAATTCACACAAGTTTATGCTTTCATCAGTGACTGAACATATGCCCTTGGAAAGACTGACCAGGTGTGACTTAGCTGGGAGTGAGCTAAGAAAATTCTTTTTACATCTTTTCTTTTTGGGGGATGGAGGGGCAGCCACATCTAGCTATGCTCAGGTATTATTCCTGGCTCTGCACTCAGGAATTATTCCTGGTGGTGCTCGGAGGATCATATCGGATGCCGGGATTTGAACTTGGGTCAGTTGCATGCAAGCAAAATGCCCTCCCTTCTGTACTATCACTCTGGCTTGAGCTAAGCGAAGGCTAAACCCAGTAATGACAGTGCGCAGTGGAAAGAGCCTGACTCAGAAGGTCTGTGGCCAAAGGACATGGGTGGGTCCAGAGAGCAGCCTGACTCCAGAGCGTGGGCTGCGCCCCCTTGTGCCACCAGCTTGCTGTGAGAGGCTGAGGATGAACTGTCGGCGCCTCTGTTCTCCCCACCTGCGACATGAATGGTACCCCAGGGAGAGGAGCACAAGCACCTTCCGTAACAGAGCTAAGCAAAGCCAAAAGCAGGAGAAAGAAGTTGCCCTGAAGGGCAGTTTTCAGACATCATGAGAGATTATAAATAACCTAAACTTTCATCTTTTATCAAGAAATAGAATCATGTAAAACGTTCTTTTTGCTAATCCAGGTAAGATATCATGTATAATAGTATTTCAGACTGACTCAGGAAATTTCAGAACACTACTTTTCGCACTGTTTCTTAGTTTAAGTAATTCCTTTCATTTGCCGAGCATTCCCCATAACACAATCCTTCCCATGACAAGAGACAAGAAGTGGCCACAACAGAAATCAGAAATCACAACTCTCCTCTACATTTCTCGCTCTCGCTATAGGAGGAGGCCCAAGCACTCTCCGACAAGCATCTACTGATAGAGGTGACAGGCAGGTTGAGTGGCCTTAACAAACCCTTTGCATATGAAGATTTCTTTGCTTATGTTCACCCTGTATTTTCTAGAGACGGTGAACACATCAGATGAAAACTGAAGGCAAGAAGTCCCAAGCTGCAACTGCAATTATATATTAGCTTTGAAGCAGGGCTCAGGCAAAAGTCACCATGCGACTTCCTAAAAGTATAGAAAGGGAAAAAGAGAAAAGCTGCATATCTGAGTAGGAAGATAGATCCTTCTCTGCCACAAACTCATTTTAAGGAGGAGCAAACATTCTTAATCTTCATGATATGAAACATTCAATTCAACTTCCTTGGTGTTCCAACATCAATAGCTAACACTCTGGGTTACAGAATCCTCTAAGGGACAGCCACAATTACCTACATAAGTCTCAGTAGCATGTTGGACACAAGTAATTTAACAATCTCGCTACTGAAAGACAGTTTGTACATGATCACTGTCACTGTATCACTGTCTTCCCATTGTTCATCGATTTGCTCGAGTGGGGCACTAGTAACATCTCCACTAGTCCTGTCACAAGCAAGTGTAACCCAAGGGCATCTACTTGCTACAGGGACAGGAGGAGCCCAAAACCCATTCTTCAGGTCATGGAACTGAGGTCCATAATTGTTACTAGTCTTTGGCATAACAAGTAAATAAAACACGGGTAGCTTGCCAGGCTTTACCGTGTAGGTGGTATAGTCTCAGTAGAAGGCTCTCAACCCTAGCATTTACTGATGAAACTTAAAGAGGGAATTGTACATGATATGCACAGAAATTTTCCCACAAATTCTTAGGAAACACAATGAGTACTAAGATTAAAATAAAAAAAAATACATAGTGTAAACAGGGAGCTGATTCCTTTGAGTTACTTTTAGAAAAAAATAGTCAAATTGGTTTCCTACTATGTTTTTCTTTAAATTTCCATCAAATGTTCAGAATAGAATTATACTAAAAAAGGAAAATAAACAAAGCAACAAAAATTAGGGATACTAAAAATAATGTATGTATGCAGACATTTCTTTAAATTTTTTGTTTGGGGGCCACACCTGGTGATGCTCAGGGGTTTCTCCTGGCTCTGCACTCAGGAATCACTCCTGGCGGTGCTCAGGAATCATATGGGATGCCAGGGACAGAACCTAGGTCAACCGCATGCACGGCAAGCTCCCACCTGCTGTACCATCTCTATATCCTGCACATCCTGTATTTTCATCTTTTACTAAATACCTCCTAAAGTTCTTTCCACTTGGAAAACAAGGTCTTCAGCAATAATCTGTTTTTTTCTGTGCTTCCTATACAGACACTGCAAGCCAACAAAATACTCCATTAGTTTTATAAGGAAACTGCAAGTTCACTAAAGTCTCTATCAGTAACTGATACCATCTTGTCCTTCTACCATGTAATATTACCCTCAAGAAGTTGACTGAGGGAAATAGTGTACTCTTCAAAATCACTTTTCTAATATTTTGCACACCTTGCAAGAATTTTTTTTATTTTATTTTTATGCCTACATTTATTCTTTAGAACTTTTATAGGGGGTGCTCCACCCAGCACTGCTCAGGGTTACCTCCTGGCTCTGCACTCAGGAATTACACCTGGAGGTGCTCAGGGGACCATATGGGATGCTGAAGATGGAACCCGGGTTGGTCATGTAGCAAATGCCCTATCCACTCCGCTATTGCTCCGGCCCCAAGAATTTATGTTTTTTTTTGTTTTGTTTTGTTTTGATTTTTTTTTTTTTTTGGGTCAAACCCAGCAATGCTCAGGGGTTTCTCCTGGCTCTGCACTCAGGAATCACTCTTGGCGGTGCTCGGGGAACCATATGGGATGCTGGAGATAGAACCCGGGCCGGCACTGGCCGGCCATGTGCAAGGCAAACGCCCTACCCGCTGGGCCATCTCTCCGCCCCAGAATTTATGTTTTTTAAGTTGTAGTTACTAAATAGCCTTGCTGCGGACAAAGGGACCTGTCTTGCAGTTGGAGCAGAGCTAGAGAAAGCAGCCGCACTTTAGCAGGCTGCGGAACATACTTGGTCTCATTACTTCCGTCCGTGTAGGAGAAGCCGTAGAAGCCGTAGTAGGTGCTGGATATATTGGCAGTGTACTCCATCCTCAGAGTATAATTCTGCCCTTCCAGGAGCGCCTCCGGGGCAACGAGGGCGATCTGTTCATGAAACGGGTATTCCAGGAGCTCAACCGGCTTTTCCTGGCTGGAGATGGCAGACATGAGCGTGACTCTTGAGATGTTGAGGCCTGTGCTGTGGAGGGCGATGTTCCAGGTGGCCTGCAGCACGCGGACAGCGATGGCCACCGAGCCCGTGAATGTCATGTTGATGAGGTTTGGCCGGAGGTGCAGATCGTAACGCAGCGGCACAACGGCCGTGGGGAGCCGGGTTTGAGCCCACGGAAACAACTTTCCGTTGGTGGCCAGGGGCTGGATGAGTCCCATTGACTGGTTGCTCCTGTGGCAGCCTTCTTTGGTAAAGGTACATCTGGGCAGGAGATAGATGACCATGATCACCGAAATGGCCAGCACGATGACGAACGCACAGACCACCATGGTCCTGGCAGAGGGCACCGAGCACACCCGTCCGTGCTCGGCCTGTAGCCGCCCGCACTGTTCCGGGAGGCCCGAGCTTCTGTTCATGAAGGACATACCCAGCAGCTTGGCCGAAGACTCGTAATCCTCCTCGTCCTCGTCCATCTCGTGCTCGCCCAGACCCCGCACCAGCAGGCGCGACCCCCGGGGCTCGTACTCCACCTCGTCGGGCTCCAGCGGGTGTAAACAGGGCTCTTTGGCTAAGTCCACCACATCCGGCTCCTCCTCAAACATGCTGTTTTCAATCATATTCCTGGGGAGCTGAAGCCGATCTAAAAAAGTCATTGAAACAAAAGGATGATAAGACAGAGCTAGGGGAAATGCATACAATACGTCTACTGACACGATCACATTTAACGCCTTTTTTCGGACTTGGGTTTTGGGGGCCACACCTGGCTGTGCTCAGGGCTTGCTCCTGGCTCTATAATCTGGGATCCACATGGTCCCCGAGCACCACCAGGAGTAATTCCTGAGCAAAGAGCCAGGAGTAACCCCTGAGCATTGCCGAGTGTGACCCAAAAAGGCAATAAATAAACAAACAACAAACGAATGAATAGATAATGATAGATAGATAGATAGATAGATAGATAGATAGATAGATAGATAGATAGACAAATAGATAGATAGATAAATAGATAGATAAATAAAAATATAGGATCCGGGCTCCCCTCCTGGGCGGGAGAGGAGGAATACATGTGGTACTGGGGACTGAACCTAGGTCGGCTACACGGAAGCAAGTGCCTTATTTGCTACCACCCCAAGCCTTTCCACCTCGGAGCTAGTGAGTTAGCTGCCTGGGAGGCAGCATCAGCCAACACAGACTCAAGCCTAAGTCAAGTACACTTCTAACACACACCAACAAATAGCCAAACCACCAACACGGGCTGACGAAGGGTGGTAGAAAGGAAATACTCTCCCTCGATACACACACTCTGAGGCAGCCACCGGGACCCTGCCCTGAATGGGGAGAGGCCTGCCCGCTGCGGGGCAGGTGTCTAGTCGCAGTGGGAGGGTCAGTGAGCTGCAAGGCATGTGCCACAGGTGTGCACATTCTCCTCTGAGCCCGGTCACCGTACCCCTAAACCTCCTGCCTGGAAGCCCTCAAGCCACTCTCTTTGGGGGCTAGTGTCTGGGAGCCACACCTGGCCCAAAAAGTTTACTGCTACCTCTGTGCACAGGGGTCACTCCTGGTGGGGTTCAGGGGACCAAACCCAGGCAGGCTGCACACCAGGGACACGCCTCTCACCCTGCTCTATCTCTCCGGTCCGTCACACCTTCTAGGGTCTGAGTGTGTCTCTTCTGAGCTCCACATTTCCTAGGTGGACCACGCAAGCCTATGGTCCCAAGCAGCCTGTTCCTGTTCACAGCAAGCTGCAAGCGCAGATTCCTCAGGAATAAACGAGAAACAATCAAAGAAATTCCCAACATAAGGAACAAGAAAATAAGACAAAAAGGACAATGAGCATCAGGTGAACCATCATCTCCTAGGGCAACTGTTCCCTCTGAGGCTGCCACCAAGCTAAGAGAGCGTCATTTGGGGCGGAGTAGGGTCAGGAACCTTTACGAACATGCAGATCCACACTACCTTAGCAAAAGCAATAGAGAATAAAAAAGGATGGGGGAAGGGCAAATAACCCAACGCGAACAATAATGCCTTCGTTCTTATTCCCGTCAGGACTTTTGAAGGGACTGCAAGTTTGATGAGCGATGACAGCCCACAAACCTTTATACTAAGGAAGCTTATATGTACACATAATTTTTCACCCTCACAACAAATTGCTATTACAACTGTCTTGAGCAGGAGAAAACAAGTTAACTTCTCTTTATATCCTCATAATTAATCATAGCCTGCTACTGGAGCCAAATTAAAAAAATCAACTACATTTCAGATGTTAGACTTCTGCCGAACTGCTTTCTCGACTAAATGAATGGAAGATGACAATTTGGACAAAGTATTATTTCTCTTGTACTTGGCAAATGAAACTGCCAAGAGTAGTATTATTTCACTAAGAAGAGGCGATTCTTGGCTAAAATTACATAATATCAATTTAGAAGAAGTGCCTGTATCTCGTGCCATTCCACAAGCATGGTCTGAACAATGGCAGCTTGGTCTATGGAACAAACTCATCACCAGCCCTGGAGTAAACCTTACCAGCCTGCTACTCAAAGCTGAACAGGGCCTTTGCCTTGCACACAGCCGACTAGGGTTCGATCCCCGGCATCCCATATGGTCCCCAAGCCCCGCCAGGAGTAGTTGCTGAGTGCAGAGCCAGGACTTACCCCTGAGCATCGCTGGGTGGACACCTCCCCCCAAAAAAAAAAAAGCTGAACACTCACTGCTGCACTTGAATTGAAAACTTTTAGACTTATTTTTTTTAATTAATCAACACTGCACTAGAACATTGTTTCACCAATAAAATTCATGTAGGGGCTGGGCTGGCTCAAAGGGCTGAGCATAGACTTTGCTTCAGGTCTGGTGCCCAAAGATAAAAATGAAAACAATGAACACATGTGTACACCATACTGACTACGAAAGGCCAGCCTTCTGCTTGCTTGTCTGTGCTTCAGGGGTTGCGGCAAGTGGCCCCTCCGGCCTCGCACAGCCGAGCTTCTCTGCAGCCCGCCTGTCCCACGAAGCCCAGTACTCCAGTCCAATACTCCGCCCAGTGCTCCCGCCCAGTGCTCCAGTGCTGTGCCCTCCTCTCTCCTCTTCTCTGGCTGACACAGCGCTGCACCTTGGCTGCTGACCATCCTTCCAGTTTGTTTTTCTGTCTTTAAAATGGTTGGAATGATCTTTTCTGACCTCTGTTTTAACTTCTGGGGGAAGATTCTATTTGTTCGCCTCACCTGTCTGTTTTGTTCGGTGTCGCTTGGCAGAGGCCATGATGGTGCCTGGCAGCACAATTTTACCTTGTTTATCTGGGGGTCGCCCAGGCAGTGCTTGGGGTCTGGGACAATGCTGGAGGTATCGTGCAATAGGGGTGGGACAAGTCCATCAGCGTTAGGGCCAGCACTGCTTGGGCCAGCCGGTCACACCTGGCGGTGCCTGGGTGCCACCAGGGTGATACTAGCAGTGCTTAGTGGGTCATGTGAGGCAGAAGAGGAATTGGGGTCCTACATGAGCCCTGAGCCACCCCCCTTTCCTGTCCTGTATGGTGTGTTGGTTTTGTTCTGGAGCCACAGCCAGCAGGCTCAGGGCTTACCCGGGCTCCACACTCAGGTATCACTCCTTGCTGGAATAAGGAGACCAACTGGAGTGCACAAGAGCCCTCCTTGCCACACTATCGAGTTCTAGTCCTGTACAGCTTGCTGAATAAATCTCTAAACTGACTCTGAGTAAGATCGCCACTTAATATTTATATCTTTCTTTTTAAATATTTTATTATACCACCATGAGATATACAGTTACAAAGATGTTCATATTTGGGTTTCGGTCATACAGTGTTCCAGCACCCATCCCTCCACCAGTGCCCATTTCCCACCACCAAGGTCCCCGATTCCCTCCCGCTCCCCAGCCTGCCTCTATGGCAGGTTCTTAAATTCTTACTTCAAGGATAGGAGCATGCCCAGCAGTGCTCAGGGGTTATTTCTGACTCTGTGGTCAGGAATGACCTCTGGTGGTGCTCTGGGGACCAGACGTAGTGCTACAGATGGAACCAGGGTTAGCAAGGTGCAAGCCAGATGTCTCGTCTCTGTGCTACCCTCCTTGGATCTTCATATCTGACACTCATATCCATCCCTGCACACGCCGGCTCCCCACCCACCCCTGCACACACCACCCCCACCCTCCCCTGCACACACCACCTCCCACCCTCCCCTGCACACACCGCCTCCCACCCACCCCCTGCACACACCGCCCCCACCCACCCCTGCACACACCGCCTCCCACGCTCCACCCACCCCTGCACACACGCCTCCCACCCACCCCCTGCACACACCACCCCCCACCCTCCCCTGAACACAGCGTCTCCCACCCACCCCCTGCACACACCGCCCCCCACCCACCCCTGCACACACCGCCTCCCACCCACCCCTGCACACGCCCGCCTCCCACCCACCCCTGACACACGCCGGATCCCACCCACCCCTGCACACACCGCCTCCCACCCACCCCCTGCACACACCACCCCCACCCACCCCTGCACACACCACCCCCACCCACCCCGCACACGCCTCCCACCCACCCCGCACACGCCCCCCCACCCCGCCCCCCCCCCCCCCCCGCACACACCACCCCCACCCCCCCTGCACACGCCTCCCACCCACCCCTGCAGTCTCCCATTCACCCCTGCACTCACCACCCCCACCCCTCCACCCCCCCACCCGCACACACTGCCTTCCAATCCTACACCTCCTTCCAATCTTTATTCTTTGTTTCAAACTCCCTGGTTCAACTAAACCAAGGGTTATTCCATAAATTGCTGTCTGCCCTTTCTCAAACTCCAATTCTTTGTTTTTTGATTTTTATCTTCCAGCTGTGACTCCATCAGGATCCAGAAGTTTGTCCAATCTCCTCTCTGGGTTTTATGGTGACTTACTTTACCCTTCTGTTAGCCTCTGAAAGCACTAAGTCCACCTTAAGGGCACAGGGAAATAGAGAAAAGTTCCAATTCTTCCCACAAGAACCAAGCCAGATGCCTGCCAGACACTGAGATGGGTTACTGTGTTATCATCAGCCAGTCAGAAGCGCGCCTGCATAGTCTCCATCTCGCAGGGAAGCAGCGGACAGTGCACCTGCTGTCTTTAACTGACCTTCTGTGCGTCTGTGTTAACATCAGCCTGTCATACCAGGGGCAGCAACGCTATTACAGGCAGCCCGACAACTGCACTTTAAGCCTTGTGGAGAAATGGCTGCCGTGGGCGAGGACAGGCCACCCTGGTCTCAGCATCCTGCACCGCAACACACCTGCCCCTGGCCCTCACCAGCATTAATATACCTTCAAAGTAAAAGAGAAAGAGAGAGAAAGGGAAAGAAATAAAGAACCTGCCATGGAGGTGGGCTGGGAAGGGGGAGGGAACCGGGACGTTGGTGGTGGGAGATGGGCACTGGTGGACCAAAACCCAAATATGAACTTTTTAATTGTATATCTTTTTATTTGTATATCTCACGGTGGTATAATAAAATACTTAAAAAAAAAAGTAAAGGCGTGAAACCCGGAAGTATTCAGCAATCTCTTTAGTCCATATATATAAGTTAGCTGTAAGCCCCGAGCAAAGCATGCCCCAGCCGAGATGTTTTTCCTTTGACTCAGACCTACATGGTCATAAAGAAGGAAAATGAAACCTGCTCCTTTTATCAGGCATTAGGGGCTATGTTCCAGGGGATGTATGAGGCCAGGGAGGACCCACGAACTCTTCCCGCCCTCTGCAACCGGTCACTCACGGGGACCAAGTGTGTGATGGATCACAGAAGCAGCAGGAGCCCTGGATGCGGTGGGCTGGCTCTATCCGCTCACCACAGCCCCCAGCCTGCAGAAAACACCACTCAAACTCTAATTCCTTCTAAACCCTGGGGGCTAGAGAGACAGAACAGGGGTTAAGGCTCTTGCCTTGTGCCTGGCTCTCCCGGATCTCTTAAGGCCTCACACCGGGTCCCCTGAGCACTGCCAGGAGTGATCCTGGAGCACAAAAAGTTCATGCTATGGAACTGAACAACTTTTGGTTTGTTTGGTTTGGGTTTGGGGACCACACCCCCTGGCTCAGGGGACCATGTGTGGTGCCGAGAAATGCCCTCACTGCCCACTGTACTATAGTTCCTCCCTGGAATTGAACAATCTGTAACCCAGTCTATATTTCATGTCTGGCATGTATTTTAAATTTGTTTCGACACACAGTATTTCTCCCACACATTAAGCATGGGAGAGAAGTGCCTGACTCCGGCTCAGAGCACACGGCCATTCAGCAGCAGTCCTGGGGCAGTGAAGGGCAGGAGTGGCTGCAGTCACGCTACAGCTAAGGACACGGGCCTGCAGGGCACAGGGAAGGACATGGGACCCAGCGGGACACAGGGACTGCCCACCAGGCCCTGGCCCTGTGCACTCTCTGTCCCTCCCTGCCCCGCCCCGAGCACTGTGTTCACTCCCCAAGCCCTGTGCACTCTATCAGTCTCCAGGGCTGTGCAGACTCCATCACCTGGAACAGAACACACAGCTATCACCGAGGGCGGGTGGCTACAGACCCAGTCACACAAAGTCCTCCAAGTTCTTGGCACTGGGTCCGCAGCTGCCACTCGGGTCACTGTAGCCACAGCAGGACTGTCACTGCTAGGCACTTTCATCTGCAAGTGATACCTGCCCAGGCCCGACAGCCAGCACCCACACAGGAGACCTTGTTCCCCAACCGCTGTCCCACCCCACACGGAGGGTGCTGTGAGGAACTCAACTGTGACCCCAAAGCTTCCACTCAGACCCCACGGGGACCCTCCCCAGGTACAAACACAGAGCAGAGAGTTCACCCCACAGACAGCAAAACGCCACAGGGCAGAACTCAGCTACAATCAAGCTCTGCAAAGGATCTGTTACTCCGGCAGTGCTCACGGAAGTGAGGGAATCATCGGAAGAGAAATTCAAAAAAGAACTGAGCAAAATGTGAGAAAAACCCAACCAGAAAGTACAGCACCAAAGAACATAGTGGCTAAACTAAAAACGTATTAGGAAGCTCAAGAACAGTAGAAGGAGCTAAAGATCAGCAAAGCGGAAGACAGGCTAGTAGAAACCACCCAAAAGGAACAATTGAAAACATTTTAAACTAAGAATAACCGAAGAGGGGCTGGAGCGATAGCACAGCGGGTAGGGGTGTTTGCCTTGCACATGGCCGACACGGATTCAATCTCCAGCATCCCATATGGTCCCCCGAGCTCCGCCAGGAGTAGTTCCTAAGCAAAGGGCCAGCAATAACCCCTGAGCATTGCCAGGTATGACCCAAAAAAGCAAAATAAATAAATAAATAAATAAATAATAAATTAAATAAAAATTTAAAAATAATAACAGAAGAGGTTTACGAAACGATTATCGTGAAAAACCAACAGCTGAATCACAGGTGTTCATAGCATGAAGAGAAGGGTAAACATCACACTCAAATAATTCAGAACCACCACAAACGGAGGAGGAAGAAACGTCTCAGTTCAGTTCAAAGAGTTCCGAGCAAATCCAGATACAAAAACACACTCTAGCCTAAGCAGCAAAGATCAAAGGCCGAGAGAAATCATAAAAAGCAAGAAAAAGCCAAGAGTTCCCAATGAGATGATTTTCCACAGACTGTCACCAGGCACTCAGGAACCATCACATTGACGCGGAGGGACCGTGGACTGTCATGATCTCGCCCACAGTGCTGATGGTGGTAATGCTGTGGCAGGTTGAGGGGGAAACTACGTTGGACTCAATGGTCAGGGACTTGTATCACTCTTCACTTGTATCACTGTCTTCCCGTTGTTCATCGATTTGCTCGGAGGGGGCTCCAGTAACATCTCCACATGTCCTGTCACATGCTAGCGTAGCCCAAGGGCATCTGCTCGCCCCAGGAACATAAAGAGCCTCAAACCATTCCTTCAGGTGATGGGAATGAGGTCTATAATTGTTACTGGTACTTGGCATATCAAATATGACACGGGTACTTGCCAGGCTCCGTGGTGTGGATGGGATACTCTTGTAGTCGCCTCTCATCTTGTGCATTTATTGATGAACCGTGCAGCTGCTTTGCACAGGGGAAAGATCAGCTTTACTGGTGGGTGGAGCTCTGACGAGCTGTGGAGTCCGAATGTTGAAAATGGTGGCCCCTCATGGTGTGGGGATTCCTCGGGCTTCTTGCGAGGCTCTGCTCTCTGTGGCGGGCCAGGGCTAGAACCTGTCTTCCCTCCCGCACCTCATGATCAGGTGGGCACAGGGAAAGCTGGTAGCAGCTCTGCCTCGTATGTAAGTCTCTGAATCAGGCACACAAGAGACTCACACATCAGGGACACATGCAGAGATAAACCCAAAGCGCCTGCACTCGAAAGAGGGGCTTCAACCCTCATGACTATCTCTCCTGTCCCAGAGGTCAATGGAAACTAATCATTACACTACAGGCAGGTATCGGCATAGAGAGAAAGTAAAGAACAGAGAAACAAAAGCAAACTGTAATAACCCTCGGAATCCACCAGCAGAAATGTCAATGTGCTATCATCGATCCATCATTTCCCTAAACGCCAAGTCACTGGTGAATCAAAAAATGGAATCCGACTTTTAGCTATGTCCCACAGACTCCAAGTAAAAAGCTGCAAAACCATCATCGAGGTTTATAGAACCTAAAAAAAAAAAGGTAGGTTCTTACTCTTCAGGAAATAAAATAATAGACTCAAAACTAAAAAAAAATTACCAAGGACAGGCACATATTACACAATGGCTAGAGGAGAGACCTTCAGGAAGGCAGCACGCAAAAAACACTGAGTAAAGGAGCATCAATATGGATGAGTAGTTAACGGACGCTGAGAGAGACACGGACAGCAGGCCCAGAGGGGGGCAGAGCATCTATACCCCACTCATAGCATGGGCAGAAACACCAGGAAACAGCAGCATCGCCTGGGAGCAGGACCTGATGGCTCAATACAGGGCTCTTCACCCACCTCTGGAGAACAGAGTACATACTTGCTCAGGGGTCCCCCACCCACACTCCAATGAAGCACCCATGCTGGGATACAAAATAAGTGCTGATAAAGCCATAGAGCTATAGTCCCTCGTATCCGCTCCAGTTACAATGGTCCAAAACTAGGAAGGAGCCACAAGTAAAGCGTGGAAAATCTCGGATATGTGGAAGACTAAACAACATGCCACTGAATAACTTCTGGGTCAACAAGAGAATCAAAGAGGACATTTGAAAAAAAAAAAACCAACAAAACCTAAACCTGAACAAGCACAAATTACATATGACAGGCAAAAGCAGTACAAGGAGAAATTCCTAACCATATAGGTTTACGTAAGTAGACAAGAAAATGTCAAACAGGATAACCCTCACCCCTTGAGGAAGCAGAAAAAAACCCCAAATCAGTAGGAAAAAGTGAATGATGGAAACCGGAATGAAAATAAATGAAACAGAAATCAAAATGGATGATATAAAAGACAAGGAAACCAACAGATAAAGAAGGAAAACGGACAAATCCTTAGACAAGTGGGATTGCAAATGCAGGATCAGAAATGAAAGAGAATATCAACAGATACCACAGAAACACAGACTACAACTCTGTGTCACTAAGTTAGAGAAAAGAAACCGAAAAGAGATAATTTCTTAAAATAAAACAACCCAAAGATGGAAATGAGAGAACCAGACTAACTACAAGTAATTAAAACAGTAATCAAGTTCCTCCCCAAACAAAACCCCCCAGGACAGGTGGCTTCATTACCCAGTTCCATCAACCCTTCAAAGATACTATTAACTATTAACTAAACAGATACTATTAACCATCCCAACCTCTTACAAAAACTTGAAAACAGAACTCTTCCAAACACAATTCATGAGACCAGTATTGCCCTTATAGCAAACATAGAAATAGAACAATATTCCCAACAAACAACTTTCCAAAAATCTTTGACAAAATCTCTGTGAGCAGGATTCAACAATACATGAAAAGGATCATACTTCCCCTCCTCGGCTCCTCTGCAAAGGCCTGGCGACCCCACCCAGAACTGCTGCTGGGGCTCTCTGCCCGACACCAGGTTTTCAGGTGCAGGGCGGAGTCTCTGCCTGCCCGCCCTGTGCTAGACTGATGGGGTGTCTTGGGGTGGGGGGCAGGTTTTTGCTCCTTGGCCTGTCTTCTGCCAGGTCCCCAGAAGTCAGAAAATCTTGCGCAACAGCACAGTTATCCTCTGGTCTGGACTCCACAGCTGGACACAGCCCAATCCCCATAGCAAGCAGCACAAAGCACCTGCGCAGTATCTCAAAACCTGGTATACCACAAATGTGTGGGAGTCAGAGGCTAGGTAAAACAGAGAAGGGAACAGTGTGCTGATTGATGATACCATCCGAGAACTGAGCATTGAATATAGGCAAAAAAGATACACGTGATAACCTCTAAATGTATGTATTACAATCTACAATGTGTAAGAAAAGGGGAGGGAGGAGAGAGAGGAAAGAGAGAGGAAAGAGAGAGAGAGAGAGAGGGAGAGAGAGAGAGGAGATAAAGAACCTTCCATGGAGGCAGACTGGGGAAGGGGGAGGGAAGTGGGGACATTGGTGGTGGGAGATGGGCACTGGTGGAGGGATGGTGCTGGAACACTGTAGAATCAAAACTCAATCATGAACATCTTGTAATTGTTTATCTCATGGTGGTATAATAAAATATTCAAAAAAAAAGAAAGGAAAAAGTACCACACTTCATGACAAGTGGGACTTATTCCTGGAATGTATCCTGTGATAATTCAACACAGGCAAATCAGTTAATCAATAAACTACATCAACAAAAGCTTTTAAAAAATCACATATTTATATCAATAAACAAGACATTAATTTATAATAAAAATAACATAAGGATAGAAGAAAAAAAAAAGCTGAAAGCTTTCCTCTAAGAGCAGGCACAAGGCAGAGATGGCTTATCCTCACACACCACTTTTAGTCAACTGAACTGGAAATACTAGCCAGAACAATTAGGCAAGAAAAATAAATAAAATGAATCTAATTTGGAAAAGAGAGGTATGTATAATACCACTATTGGTGGATGACATAATATACACAGAAAGTATTGAAACCCCACGAAACAATGCAGAATAATATGGAAGGCCAAAGAAGTAATATGCAGAAGTTAAAGAAACCAAACAAATTATTGCACTTACAATTATACCAAAAGAATTATTTAGGAATAACCTTGTAACAACAGGTATGAAAAACATACATCAGAAACTGTAAGAAAACATGGAAAGGAGATGCATGAGGAAAACTGAAAGGACAGTCTAAGAAGAACTAACACTTATGTGACCATCCTCCCCAAACATTCTACAGAGTCAAAGCAATCCTAATGGCTTCTGCAAGGACACAGAACAAAATACCAGTGAACACTGTATGAGACCCCAAGTCTCCAAACCGCCAAAGGAATCCTGAGGAAATAGAAAAAAGGGAGATATCATGGTCCCTCACTTTCTACTTTCACCACAGAGCCATGGTCATCAGAAGTGGGGTCAGCGCAGATACTTAGACCCATGGAACAGAACAGAGCTCTGAGAAATGAGCACGCTGATAAACGCACAGCTGACTTACAACAGTGGACTGGGGAGCAGAAGATGGGTAAAGGAAAGCGTCTTTGACAAACAAGCTGAAGAAACCAGTGAAGTCGGGCCAATCCCCACTCCACCACCCGAATTTCTCCGACCGGATTACAGACTCAGTTGAATCTCTAATACCCAGAAAAACACACAGGCAGACCCCGCCATAGGCTTCAGGAGTATCTTCAGTTACTCAACACCTCTGGCAAGGAAATTGACACAAAATAAACAACCAGATCACCACAAACTGGGAAAGCTTTCTTTGCAGTGTGAAAGAAACCATGGCTAAGACAGACTTCTCTCCAGTGGGGAGAAAATGGTCACACAGCACATCTGTAAGTAACCAGCATCCAAGGGCATTGAAGGAACCTATACAACTAACAAATCAACACCATCAAAAAGTGGGGAGAAGAGGTGAATAGTTCTCCTCTCTCTCTCTCTCTCTCTCTCTCTCTCTCTCTCTCTCTCTCTCTCTCTCTCTCTCTCAGCTATTAAACACCTGCTCAACACCACTGACTTTCAGGGAAATATAAATCAGAATGACAATGAGATTCCATCTCACACCAGTAAGAATGGCCTGTACCAAAAGGACAGACACAACAAGTGCCAGGGAGGATGTGGAGAAAAAAGAAGCTGTCATTCCCTGTGCGTGGAAATGCCAAGAACAGTCTGGAGATTCCTGGGAAATATTCAAAATAGAATTATGATAAATTATGCAGCAATGCCCCTCATAGCTACATATCCAAAGAAAACAAAGTCAGTAATTCTAAAAGATGTATGTCCATGTTTGTCCACTGCAGTGCTGTCTACAATAGCCAGGATCTACAGAGAGGGCTGGAAGGAGGGTCCAAAAAGTTGAGGACATGGTTCACATTCACGAGACCTGGGTTCACCTTCAGGCAAAAGACACATACACACACACACACACACACACACACAAACATACACACCAAACCCAGAGGTTACCAACAGCAGGGAAGAGTGAACGGATGGGGATGAAGGTCCGACGGTCTGTGGTGAAACAGCCTAGCGTTTCGGTGGAAGGTCACCTAAAGCATATAAACCTTTGTGCTCTCATAAATCAATGATTCCGCAAGAAAAAGCTGAGTGTAAGGGCCGGGAGCAAGCGCAGAGCTGGAGCACCTGTTCTGCATGCAGGAGCCCTGGCATGATCCCCCTCACCGCATGATCCCCAGAGCCCCACCAGATTGGCTCCCTAGCACCGCACTGAGAGCGAGTCAAAAGCAAATATGAATTTGATAACGCAGGAAGTGAAAGCAAAAAGCAACTCCCGGCTTCAAACAACGAGCTTAGGTGAGCAATTTACAGTACACACAGAAGCCACACAAGCACCGGGCACAGGTGAGCATTTTACAGTACACACGGAAGCAACAGGCACAGCTGAATCCATATGGAACATTCACCAAGATGAACAACGGATCTGTATGTTCTTCAGAACATTGGAATATTCCCTTTGGAGACCATATATTCTAGACACAATTGTAAATGCTGAAAAACCAGTAAGAGATTTTCTAGAAAACCTTTAAGTATTTACAAAGTGGAAAATAAACCTTGAAATAATCATTGAGTTAAAACACAATTAATTCAGAAAATAACTGAAATAAACAATAACATATCACAATGTGAGATAAATGTACTGGTTTGACTGTTTCAGAAAAGGTTTAAAATAAATAAGTAATAGGACATTGTCCCCCTTAGAAGCTAGAAAACTAATTAAAACCAAGAAAATAATAAATAAAGCAAAAATCAATGAAATAGAAAATTAATGAAGAAAAAAATCCTGCCAGAGGATTAAAACTTATTTATTGGCTATAAGTCATATTCTGAGAAATTAGACTTTAAAATCTCCAAATTTAGTATAAGTGAAGGCCCAAGACTGATTTTTCACTTCTCAAAAACCTATTTAGATTGCTCATTCATCAAATAGTCAAACTGGAACAGGGTCCTGGGCCAGGAGAGAAATACTTTCTAATAAGCAAACCGTCTTACATTTGTACCTATCAAGATGGCTCATAACACAAAGACATTTGCCCATTAATCATTAATGATAAAGCTAGTCATACATGTCTCTACCCTCCTCCTAAATAAAATCTAGGAAGATTTTATTTTCTAAACCAAGTATTTGAAACAGAATTGGAAACAGTATTTAAGAAAATATTTTACAATCCTTTTTGTTATTGAGCAAAGTCTATTAATTCAGCTAGTGCCATATTTATTTTTTAATATTCCCCGCCCCTGGGTTTCTGGGCCATACCTGGCAATGGTCAGAGGTTGCTCCTGGCTCTGCACCCAGAAATTACTCCTGGAGGTACTTAAGGGACACTCTGGGATGCTCGGCACTGACCTCAGGTTGACTGCAAGACAAGCACCCTACTTGCTACACCACTGCTCTGACCCCACTCGGGTTTTTTTTGGTTTGTTTTTATTTCCCCCCTAAAATGGGCATCGCTTTCTGATTTTTTTGAGTCTTCACTTACAATCTATCTATCTATCTATCTATCTATCTATCTATCTATCTATCTATCTACCATATCTATCATCTATCTATCTATCTATCTATCTATCTATCTATCTATCTATCTATCTATCTATCTATCTATCTATCTATCGATCTATCGATCGATCGATCTATCATCTATCTATCATCTATCTATCATCTATCTATCATCTATCTATCATCTATCTATCTCTCTATCTCTCTATCTCTCTATCTCTCTCTCTATCTATCTATCTATCTATCTATCTATCTATCTATCTATCTATCTATCTATCTATCTATCTATCTATCTATCTATCTATCTTTTGCTTTTTTGAGTCATACCTGGCAATGCTCAGGGTTACTCCTGGCGCTGCACTCAGGAATTACTCCTGGCGGTGCTCAGGGGACCATATGGGATGCCGGGATCAAGCCCGGGTCAGGCCGCGTGCAAGCCAAATGCCCTACCCTCTAGACTATCGCTCCGGCCCCTTCACTTACAATTTTATTTTAATTTTAAATGGGAACTTCTCAATAGGAAAACCTAAAGTGGTGGGGCAGAGGGGAAACATTTCTAAGCCTTTCGTCCAAGTTCTAATTTCACTCAGGGTGATCACTCTGCTGAACCAACATCAAGGAAGTTCAGGTTACAGGTCAATGAAACCAGTCTCTATAACTAGCAGCTTTGTTCTAAATCTCGGTGGCCAGTGGCCAAGTCTATATAGAAACTAGCTAACTGGGCCCTCTGCTCTTGACTCTCCATCCACAAATTCCTGAAGCACACACAGGCAGGCGCAGCGCTGGCTCTGGGTGGGCCCATAGCATGCTGCAAACCTCTCCGTGCCTCTCTAGCATCATCACTGCTGTGACCACTTCATCTTGCATCTTACACACCTTCTTTGCTTTTTTTTGTTTTTTTTTTTTGCTTTTTTGGGTCACACCCGGCAATGCTCAGGGGCTACTCCTGGCTCTGCACTCAGGAATCACTCCTGGCGGTGCTCGGGGACCATATGGGATGCTGGGAATCGAACCCAGGCCGGGCACAAGCCGGCCGCGTGCAAGGCAAACGCCCTTCCCGCTGGGCTATCGCTCCGGCCCCTTACACACCTTCTTTGCTTCAGCCCAAGGATCTCTCTCATCCAATGCACAAGTTCAATGTCATCTTTTCAAATCTGTAGGTTTCTCTCACTGTTACTGGGATGACTGTCCCACTCAAAGTCATTCTGCTCCTCCCTGAGAGTAGAAACTGAGGGGGCGTGATGTAAGAATACAGAAAAGTGGGAAAGGTGACTCAATTATGTGGTACAGAAACAGACCTTACATGTTGGTATCATGTACAAGCACATGACTTTCACATTGGCAGTATATGCTAGAATGAACCATGCATGGTGGTGGAGTATACAAGCATACATCTTACATGTTGGTGGTATGTATGCCGCATGTACCTTGCTTGCATGGTGGTGGTGCACATACAAATACACACTTGTACGCACTGTTGATAGCATATACAAGCATGTATCTTGCATGCTGATGACATGTACAAGTGAATAACCTGCATGCTGATGTGTAAAAGTGAGATGGTTACGATTTGTACTAGCACACCTCACATGCTGATACTATGTATAAGCACATACCTTGCATGTTGGTGATATGTACAAGCATGTACCTTGCATGTGAATTACATATAGTGCACCTTGTCCGCTGGTAGCATGTCCAAGTGTGCAACTTGTGTGGTGGTAGTGGTGTACAATACATACCTGTCGGGGAACTCCGCCGGGTCCCCGACAGTGTCAGGACAGAGGTTCTCTTCTACCTCTGAGGACGCCGGGAGAAGAGATGAAAACTCATGAGTCCGGTGCAGTTCCAAAAAAGGCTTTTAATAGTACAAAAGCTCTTCCACAGCAATCCAATATAATGAACAAGCTCTAGCTTGAACAAGCTCTGGTCCGAACTTAGACCATACAAAAGAGCCTAAGTCTCCCACCAAATAGAAAGGATCTCACCCGAGCTGAGTCCTACCCAGAATAAGGAGCAAAAGGCCAAAGAGCAAAAAGCCAAAAGCCAACAGCAAAATGCTGAGGGAGCCTTTTGGCTAAAAGCCACAGGAGCCAAAAGCCGAAAGCTAAAAGGCCCAAAGGTAAAAGTGAATCGTGAAGGGGCCTCAAGTCAGTCCCCTTATATACACCAAAGTAATCCAACCGGGAGGGTCATGTCAATAAAGAACTCTAAACAGAATGTAGTGCCACACCCTATTGCAGGTATAAACAAAAGTTATGCCAAGGTCTAATCCTTTCTACCAAGATTATCTCTTATGTAAAACACTGGAGAGAGGGGGCTGGTATAAAGTAATACATCTTAACTTCATGAGCTTCATGTAATCTAGATGGTACCCACAAGGTCCTTCTTATTATTATCTGCACCAGGGTGATTCTGAGTATCTTGTTCTCGTACTGAAAGGGTCACACTCGCCTGCTTAGAGCAAACTAGTATGATCCTTCCTATAGTCTTCCTATAGTCTCAGTGTAGCCAGGGTGGTAGTCTCCTGGTAAAGTCTAACTGTCCCACGCTGGGTGCAGTGGGTATAAAGAGGAGCTGTGCCCAATCTAGAAAACATGGAAGTCTTAGTAGATGTATAAGTCAGAAGTTATTCAATCAAGGTGACTTCTGTAAGTGCCACACCCTCTAGCAGTGTTTACATAGAAGAGAGTCTCATTAGAATGAACCTTGGCTTAAGTAGATTAAGCTGGGAGTGGGCAAAACAACAAAACTCCCAGAATAGCTAAACCTGTCCTCCAACACATACCTGTCTGTTAGTGGAGATAAGTTCAATTATGTTCTTTGCATCCTCTGCACTGCCAGTTGTTGCTCCAGCAGCAACAACAAAAAAAAAATAGTGGTCTAACTGCTCAGGATTAAAAGGAAAGCAGTCTTTTTGGTAAAGAATTGTTAAATGGGGGTGGGGGCTGGAGAGAAAGTACAGTGGGTAGGGCACTTGCTGCACGCAGCTGACCTGGGTTTGATCCCCAGAACCCCATAAGGTCTTCCAAGACTGCAAGGAGTAATTCTTGAGTGCAGAGCTAAGAATAACCCCTGAGCCTTGCTGGGCGTAGCTCCCAAATTAAAACAAAACAAAACAAACAAAAACCCCGAAGCCTTATTAAATGGACCTAAAAAACTAACTCAGTGGAGCTTACACAGATACACACAGATACTATTTTCCCCACATGGTGACCTCAGGGACATGAGAGAGAAGCAGCTGGACCTACAGTGAACGGCATCATATGGTCACTTTGTGAGATAATCCAGGCACCTTGCTGCCTGGTGCCACTGCCCACTGCGCTGTGTGGTGTTAATGAGGGCAGTACCAGCCGGCCAGTGCTCTACAGACTACAGCAGAGATGGAAACAACCACTCTTGAGTAATGACTCACTCACCCTCTCCACACTGCAGCCCCTGGTCTCCCCTCTGGGCTGGAAGGAAAGCAAGCGCATACATGCTTCACATGTATGCGCGATACCTGAAGCTTCACAGTCTTCAAATTTAGGATGAGATAATGAGATACAAAAACT
The DNA here is from genome assembly GCA_021461705.1 of Cryptotis parvus. NCBI lineage: Eukaryota > Metazoa > Chordata > Mammalia > Eulipotyphla > Soricidae > Cryptotis > Cryptotis parvus. Next base: position 149,785 of record JAJIBD010004976.1, read on the forward strand.
GACTCCACAGTACTGCTTTAAGATAATGGGTATAGACATTTTAATCCCGGTGCAATGTTTTGCTCATAAGAGCTTAAAAATCGAAGGGGGAAGATTCAGCAAAAGCTTCCAGGGCTGTTTAATCCTATAGAAACAGGGATTTCTGCTTAAGTGAACTGAAATTAGAACTCGGGGTTCCAAATCGGAGAATTCCACCAGGGAAGGGCTGTTACCTCTTTGATCTTCTTAAGCACGGAGTTGAGAGGGGAAGAAACCTGCAGTAAGCGCTGAAATGAATGTAGCGATACCAAACCCATTAAAGTATTCATTAATGAAAATAGCTCCTGTATGCCCTCATGAACAGTGACAGCTGAGCCCAGACCTGCTGAGACTCCAGATATGGATATGTGAGCTAGGCAAGTTACATGGTCATATATAAGCTTGGGGCTGGGTTTCTAATGAGTAGGGCCTCACAGAGCCTCAGGGATTATGGGCTCTGGAGTCACTGTATTTTAGTTCCTTTTCTTTTTAATTTTTTGGACAACTCCTGGCAGTACTCAGGGCTGAATCCTGGCTCTGTGCTAAGGGGTCATTTCTGGAGGGGTTCGGGAACCACATGTGGTACCGAGGACTAAACTCCGGTCAGCTGCATCCAAAGTAAGCTCCTGATCCCTGTTATTTCTCTGATATCTTTAGGATCAGCAACGTTAGACTCGGACTTCAGCCTGTATGAAACAGATGACTCTGCTTCTCGAGACTTTAATACAGAGGTTGAGGGTTTTAAGTCGCTAGTTGCCTAAAGGTTTCCTTACTTGTAAACGGGCGATAACTCTTCCCTTAGGTTTCCACCAGCTACAGCCTTGCAGCACTGTATTTACTAGAACTGTACCTCCACAGTGGCGCTCAGCTACCCAGGGACAGCCGTGGGTGAGAACCAACGTTAAAGGACCTAACGCTCAACATTTTTCAGCAGCAATACCCTGCAGGGCAGCACCACACAGATACTGGTTTCACTTCACCAGACTAAAACACGCAGATAATCAATCAGCTGCACTGACACAGATTCACACAGCTGGAGCCCTCACCACAGCTGGTAGTCCCTGTGCCGGCTGGTTTTCCTGTGGGGGAGTCAGCATTTCAGAATGGGGGGGGGGGGGGGGACATTAAAAAGATGAACTATTTTTCGTCTCATTTTGAAGAAATGGAACATTTTAAACATCTATCAAGGAGAGACATAAGATGAACAAGGCACCAATCACTGCAGGGAGGAGAGAGTCTGCCAGAAACAAGCGCTGTGGGGCCCCAAGACCCCCCAGCAGCTTCAGACAGACCAAAGCAGGGACACTGAAGTGAGGGCAGCTCAGTGACACCTGCATCACTGCACGGGGCTCAGCATGGTGAGGGCTTAAGGCAGGCACCGGTCACAGCTGGCCCCAGTCTCAGCCCGACGCCAGAGGGGAGGTGAGGGGAGGTGGGAGAGAAACAGGGGACACTGATGGTGGGAAATGGGCACTGATGGAAGGATGGGCATTGGAACATTGTATGACTGAAACCCAGTCATGAACAGCTCTGGAATCTGTTCTATCTATTTATGATCTATCTATCTCACGGTGATTCAATAAAAAAAATTTTTTTTTAAATAAATAAAGAAGACAGGGTCTGGAGAGAGAACAGGGGTAAGGCACTTGCCTTGCACATGGAGGACCTGGGTTCAATCTCCGCAGTAGATACAGTCCTCAAGCCCTGCCTGGAGTGATCCCTGAGCACAGGAATAAGTGCTGAGCACCACCAGGAATGCCCCAGATAACCAATGCCCAGAAGAACAAGAAGGTAGAAGTTCTGAGTCCGATGAATAAACATTGAGGCAACCACTGCTCTCAGGAGCCTCCCACGGCTCTCTCATCAAGTGTCTGCTGCATGCAGGTGACTAAGGGTTTCTCCCAAGGGACTCCAAGTGCTCACACCCCAACTAAAGCAGCCACTACTTACGGGCTGCTCCCAAGCAACATGTGAGAAACCAGAGGCTACTGCGAGCACCTTCAGCTGCCCAGAATGCTGTGATGCTCATGCTTGGTGCACAGGTAAGCAAACCGGCAATCAGCTAGAGACATTAGCAGCTAAGTTCATACACTGCTTCAAGTGCGCAGAGGAACGCAATTTACCCTGCCAGGGTGTGTGGGGGACCTAAGGGGGACAGAGCCCAGGTTTCACTGGTGCAAGCCTTACTGCAGAGCCAAAGAGTTGGCATGGAATGGATGTGTCTTTGCGGTTTCCTTTTTTTTTTCTTTTTTGGGTCCCACCCAGCAATATTCAGGGATTACTCCTGGCTCTGCACTCAGGAATTACTCCTGGCAGTGCTCGGGGGACCATATGGGATGCCGGGATCGAACCCAGGTTGGCCGTGTGCAAGGCAAACGCCCTACCCGCTGTGCTATCACTCCGGTCCCTTTATGGTTTCCATTTTTAACAAGATTTTTAAAATGGTCTGTTATGTTTGAGATCACGGAAAAGGAAAAGATTCACACCTAATTTCATTCTCAGACTCGAGGATCCAGATAAAGGTCTATTGCAAATCTGAAAGTCAAACTCATTGATAAATTTAAAGTAGAGAAAGGTTAAAATAAAGCGTCAATACATGCCAAAATCCCAAAATGTACTTTCCCGCCACAGCTTCCTATGAGGAATTTATCCTCAGAGCAACTGAATATCCATGCCAATTCTGTATGCACAAAGATACATGCCAAAGATGTTTACAGCAGCTTTATTCACAAAACAAGAAGGAAACAGTGTATAACATGTTTGTACCTAATCAAACATTCACAGCATAAAAATCCATCAACTCCAGACACAGAAAGGCAGCCAGAGCATAGTACTAGGAGAGAGATACAGCAACATTTGAATATATAAACCAACCAGTCAGAAGCAGTGTAAAAAAATGTTAATGCGGGTTATTTTGGTTACCTTTATCTTCTACTTTTGCTTAGGGAAAAACCCTCCTACATGTATAGAACACTTTTAACCTGCCAAAATGTAAAATTCATCAATGAAGAAAAACAAATTGGCACAGGAGGGATGGTCCGTGAAACCCAGAAACCCAGGACAGAATCTGGCCATAGTCTCCCAGGAGTATTCTGCATGTGAGAAGGTCTATTTCCCTGCTTAGAGCGGTGGTGGCCCATCCTGGCTGTCTCAGCAGCATGTAGGCATAACTTACAACCCCAGGATTTAGGAGGCATTTTATTATCTGCAGGCCCATAGGCAACTTGCAGGATTTAGGAGGCCTCTTAGTATTTTTCGTGCATAAGAAATCTAAGCTGGGCAGGAGCAACACTACAGTGAATAGGGCACTTCCCTTGCATGTGATTGACATGGGTTCTATGCCCTGGCATCCCATATGGTCCCCCAAGACCACCAGAAGTGGCCCAAGAGCGCAGAGGCAAGAGTAAGCAATGAGCATCGCACGATGTGCCAGCCCCCCCGCCCCGGTCTCCCAATATTCTTCTTGTGGATAAGAGAAGCACAAAGACAGACAATCCATGCCACAACCAGACCAACTACCACCGAGCAATTGAGTTAACTGGAGATCATCCAGCTTACAACAAGCTGCACCAGGAGTGGCCCTCAAGCCTGACATGCAGAAGACACATGGAAGAAAGAAGGCCAACCTACAAAACGGGTGGGGGAGTGTCACTGCTTTCATGGTTCGTGATGATGTCAGAGATGACTGATTGCTAGTAGTCCTTAGGCCACACTAGACATTATCCAAGACCGTAGCATCTTGGGAACAGGGGAGCCTGCAGGACTGTGGCTATGGGCTCCATTCAGACACTAGCAGAGAAGGGCACACTGGACTACGGTTATTCTGCTCTCCTTATAGAAAGCTCCTGTGTACAGCTGTGGACTTTCCTCCAGTGCTCAGGGGCCCTTCTGGCCATAACTTCACGGCTTCATATTCACCATGGAAGGATGTGAGTTCTGCGAGGGGTCACCAAAAGGCCAGGTTAGACACAAACCCTGTTTGCCATCGTCACCATCCTGCCATCTGCCCCACGACAAAGCTGGTGGTAAGAAGCACTGGCTGAGGAATTCAAAGCAGGGGACGTGTCCGTTCCTCTGCCCCATGTCCTAGTTTGCTCTGAGCAAGTCATTTTACCTTTCACCGGATCATCTGTAAAGAAAAGAATGGCTGACCCCATCGCCCTGAGCCCTGAGACTGACATGGAGCATGCGTAAAGCACTGAGTGCTTTCTGTGTTATTAACCAGCATTTTACATGCACTGCTGTCACGCACATGACCCCCAAAACTCTCGCGAGGAAGTCAGTGGAAGTGAAGGCGCACGCGACTCGGGAGCACGGCCTAGTACCGGGCCCGTCTCTGAGTGCAGCAGCAAACCCTCCAGTAGCACGTGACTGGCCTTAAAATAGCACAGAGGGTCACGTTAGGTCCCTCTTCCTGCCTTCCAGTCCTCTGCAGCTGGGCTGGGTGGTCACAGAGCCGCCGAGGTGAGGATGGTGCCAGAGGAGAGCCACAGAATGTACTGCCCCTCATGGAGCTGGGGCTCCACAAGACTCCGGCTGCCTCAGCTGCAGAAAGTGCTGTCCCCGCTCTCCGCCCAACACAGACACACACAGACACACACACAGATACACAGACACAGAAATACACACACACACACAGAAACATACATACACACACACACACACACACACACACACACCCCAACCAGGGGCCCACACTCCCAGCATCACCAACAGAGTCCCGGGTGAGAAAGTGTTCTTCCATGTTTGTGGCCTTCCCTGCACCCCAATTCAATGTTTCTTTTTTTTTCCACGGCCTTCCCTGTCTCCCTCCTCCCTGTTCCACATTCTCTGTGGCCTTCCCTGCACCTCCGTCCCTGTTCACATCTTCTATGGCTTCTCCTACACACCGCATCACTGTTCCAACATTCTCCAGGGGGCTTCCTGTATGCCACTTGCTCCCACGCCTGGCACTCCTTTGCTCCTGCTCCGTCCTGTGCAGCAACGGGGCCTTCTCCCATTCTCATCAAATCATGACATTATCCAAATACGGCACAGTGCCCATTTTACTGAGATTTAAATGTTCACTAACTTTGAAAATTTGGAACTTTCCTAGAAACACCTCCACCCCTAAACTCAGTGGGTTTCACAGATAAAACAATCAGCTATTATCCAGAGCTACTCCGCCAGTTAGGTCAAATGAGAGGTTTCAACATCTCCACCAAGACACTTTTTAGGTCTGAAACTCTCTACTTGAAGATGGAAGTGAAACCATGAGTGAATTGAACTGAAATGCTCGGTTAAGCTGAGTTTTACCTAAACTCAGCTGGTAAGACTGAAGACAACCACTTTCTCAGACCACGGGAAGTGGTGGAGCAACCTCAGAGAAGTCACTGTTTTTACACAGCGGAAGACATGTTCTGAAACGAGTCCTTGTCAGATCACAAACTATCCTAACGTTACCCACTGGATCAACATCTGAAATAACAAGAAATGCTACCAGTTATCACACTATTCTAAATATCCTTTTTATTTTTTAGGCAAAAAAGAATGATGATCCTTTTTCTTCGTTTTTATGCTGTATAATAAAATGAACTTTGAAAATTGTCTTTAAGACAAACCAGAAAAATGAAAATCATTGCAGGCAACAGACTGAACTGTTTGGAACTGGTATCAGACCAGATACAATAGCTGAAAATCTTGGATTCTTTCAGGGAGAAATTTTTTTGTGTTACACAACGGCTGATTTTTTTTAGAAACATGAAATGCTAGGGCTGGGGAGAGAGCTTAAAGGGGTGGACACATGCTTTATGTGTGGGGGTCTGGATCAGATGCCCGGGACCACACTAGCTGCAGCGCTCTGGGAGCAAAGCCGGAGCACCCCGGTCTGACACTCCACCATGAGCCAACCTGCGCCTTTTCCCCCTCTGTAACACTACCTGACCCTGGTACAGTAAAATTTTATACTTGGGGTGAAAAAACTGTATAAATATTAAGATAGGAAACTTCTGTGTGTCATAACACTTAGCTTTATTAATTTAAACAATTCTCTGACACAACACACTTTAAAAAAGCCTAGACACATAATAGTTATCATTGGGGTAATGAACTATACTATTACTTGTTGGTACACACCAAGCCAGGGTCTGGACTAAAACAGGAAATTGCATCACCAACCATACTTCTTGAATTTTCAGATTCGAGAAGTTCGATGTTGCCCCCTGCCCTAAGGTGCCCCTCTACTACTGCAAAAAAAAAGTAAAGAAAACTACAGAGAAAATCAAACAAAGGGACAGAAAATAAAACTGTTAAAAGAAAGTAAAGAAAATCTTGACATCAGCTAGTAAATAAATCCCTTTCGACATATGAGGCAGCATCAGTTCTGATTTTCTTGGGTTTTTATCAAAGAATTATGGAAGCCAGATGATAGACAAATACTGAAAGTGTTTTTAAGCACAAAAGTTACTGTGTCTGTGCAATATATGTGCAATATCTGTACACTATACACCACACGAATATGCTATATCTCTGTGCAATCACCTCGAATACATGGAAAGCTCTTACAACTCAGTAACTGGTAAAAGTCTGAACAACCACTTCTCAAAGGAAGATGAACAGCCAAAAATCATGAAAAGTTGTTCAATAAATCATCACCCAGAAGATGCAAATTAAAACCACTTTGAGATAATACTATACATTCATCTGGTTGGCTAAGGTTACAAATATTCATCCTATCAAATTATGACTAGATGTGGGGTTAGCACTCCTATACTGCTGATGGCAATGTGAAATGATAAACCACAACTGGAAAACAGCTGGTAGCTGCCATGGGACCAACCAATCAATTCCTAACTCTGGACTCATGGAGTCGTGCAAAGGCTTTCTCTAGAACAAAGTCGCATGGCTTTGTTGTCTATAACAATCCACACTAGACACAAATATCCATCAGGAAGGGAAGAGATAAATTATGGGACAGTGATTCAATGGGATGTTATTCAGTACTTTTTAGAAAGAAAAGCAAAAAAGGAACTACTGATAAAATATTGCCAAATTCTCAAATAAAACTGTCAGATAAAGATTCTCAGGCTGAGTAGAAGAATTCAGGCCAGAAAAGGCAGTGTATGACTTCGTTTATCTAAATGTACAATTCAATTTGTACAAAATTCTGGTAATCACAAACTACAGTGACAGAGGTTAGTGTAGCCAAAGACAAACTGGGGCTGGAGGATGGGATGAACTGTACATTTTTGCTGTTTTGCTTTAACTTTCAGATTAAAATATAACCCCATGAGCAAGGATGTGCAGAACTGCTATTAGACAAATCAAGATAGTCACTCAAATAGAGCCTAGACCTTTGCTCTACAATTGCTTTCTGTCCACTCACACACAGGAAGAACTAAAGAAAGGTCCAGTGTTTTGAAGGGAAAAGGTTCCTAAACTATGGTGGCCAGAGAGGAAGGGCTCATTCTCTATGAAGTCAGAAAGCCTGGCCAGGCCCACTCAGCGATGGGTCAGGAAGGACAGGCACACATGCTAGAGCTGGAGGTCAGTCGGCAGGACTTGATGACACACGGGCCAAAGTGAGCATGGCTTCGTTACTGGGGGCGTGCGGGGCGCACCCAGTGATGCTCAGAGGCTACTCCTGGCTCTCCACTCAAGAATCACTCTTGGTGGTGTTTGTTGGGGGCTGGGGGCCATGGGATACCCGGGATTGAACCTAGGTCAACCACATACAAGGCAAATGCCCTACTGGTTCACTCTACTATCACTGTAGCTACAAGAACGTTTGCTTTTGATCATTGTTTTTCTCATAGATCTTATTTCAAAGGTAGGGGAACTAAGGTTGTTACTGGTAAATTTAATTTTGAACATTCCATTTTCAACGATCTCTATTTTACAGGCCATAACACAGTCTTAACTTCCAGGTGATCTCAACACCAATGACGGTCTAAATGTGGACCAGCCTACTATGGATACCACCAACAATTTTATTTATCCTGCCACAGACATGGTCATCAAAGGCTTGGCAGGCTGAAAAATGAGCTCGGGAACATGTCTTCTCTTCAAAGATAAAAGCAAATACTTACAAGCACCAGAGAGAAATTGCTCCCAGCTAAGAATCAGGAACAACTTTTTGTCATTGCGACACATTAAAAAAAAAACACCAATAATTTCCACCAACATATCTGGGGAGGAATAAAAGAGATTCATCAAAACTAAGATATACATTTGGCTTGCTTCTTAGAAATCAACATTTTCGTCTCTGAAATATATAACAGAGGAGAAGAAAACTTCTATACCACAGAGGCACATGCAGAAACACATGGGAACATTGGAAACAAGAGAACCCTCCACTGTAACAGACAGAACATATTATTGTGCTACAGGCATGTTCCACGGGAGTGACGACAGGAGGCAACACCCTTTGCCATCCCATTTTATTCTGCGGAATAAGCGAATATTCTTTTTGTTTTGTTTTGGGGTCCCACCAAGCAATGCCCAGGGCTTACTCAGGGATTGCTCCTGGGGATTAGGGAAGCCTATGGGGTGCCAGGAATCCAACTGGGATCAACCACGTGCAAGGCAAGTGTGCCCCACCCACTATACTATGGCTCCAGCTCCTCATACACTGTTTTTCTTATTGTTGTTCTTAATCTCTTTCTAGGCGCAACTCATAAATCAAGCTTTATCATGAAGTCGTGGGTACAGAGACAAGCCCTATGTAGAACAAGCCCAGGAGCGGTTCAGGTCTCCCGGTACCCCACCCTCTGGGCCATCTCTGGGACTAGGAGGTGCAGCAAGTGCATTATGGTATCCCTCAAGCTAGAGCCCCTTTTCATATGAATGCGCCATAAATTAGACTGACGCCAAGGGGAAAGTGGAGATTCTTGGAGACAGATTTCCTCTCCTTTTGCCCGGATGTGTGAGGCCAGTGGCGCTCAGTGGGGCACACATAGGGCCTTAGCCCGGACCATCTCTCCAGCCCACAGCTGGACCTTCCTTATTTGGGTGCTGAGCCTGCACCGGACGGCACACGTGGATCTACCACTGAGCCACATCCCCTAGCTCCCAAGAGCAATCTTCTTAAGAGGGAAGGAGATGCAGAACGAACATTCTTCATGGCGCACACACCAGGACAAACATAGTGGCCACTAAGGTGTCAGGTAGGCTTTGCTCGGTTTTCTGTCTGTGCGTAAGGGTCGCGGTGATGGTGTTACCGTAGTGGCCGTTTCCTGCACTACCCACTCCCTGGCCCCTCACCACTGTCCTAGTCCTTCCCCTCCCTGCCACCAGCCCCTCAGATCCCAGTTCTGTTTCTCATGTCCCGGGATTTGTCATGATTTTGGATTAACATCAGGACAGAACAGCTGGCTTGCCTGCCAATAGATGCTCAGTCTAGATAGCATGCTCCCCGTGTTGGCTGGCATGGTGCCCGTCACTGGCAGTCCTGCCTAGCTGCCCTGTGGGATCAACCTGCTCTCTACTGCTCTCCTATGGCTCCTGAGGCACCACGAAGCCCCTCCATGCTACCAGGACATCCAGCTGGGAGCTGAGCCCGGCTGGCACGGACACTGCTCCCAGGCCCTGCCCTGCCCTGCACTGAGTGCCCGAGAGAGGGTCAGCAGGCCAGGAAGGAGCATGCTGCCCGTCCCTGGTCTAGAGGCAGGCTGCTCTCTGCTGGGGAGCAAAGGAGGGAACTATCAAACTGTTCTTGAATTCTAGCTCTGAAAAGGCCATGGAGCCAGAGATCCACCAGACAGACACACATGCACATGCGCACACATGCACACACACACACAGGTAATGACTCCCTCCCCCCAACATGAAAACCATGATCATGCAACTGGCACAGGTCCGAAAAACAGCATAGGTCAAAAAAGGCATTTCTCAGCCAGGGATGTGGCTCAGTGATAGAGCACTTGCTTGCACATGGTGAGGCTCTGGGTTTGAGTCCCAGTAACACACACACACACACACACACACACACACACACACACACACACACACACACACATTTCAGTATAAGGGAAGCTGGATAAACTGTTCTATTACCAGGAGTGATTATAGAGCAATGGTTACAGAAGAAGGAAAAGTACACTGAAATTCAAATTTGCAGGGTCAAAGAGATAGAACAATGGGTAGGGCAGTTGCCTTGCACGCAAGCAACCTGAGTTCCATCCCCAGTACCCCATGTGGTCCCACAAGCCTGGCCAGGAGTGATCTCTGAGTGCAGAGCCAAGAGTAAGCCTTGAGCACTGCTGGGTGTGCTTCCCCCCCCCATTCTGGAACCAAAACAAAACAGAAAATAAACTTTCTTTGGGTTACAAAAAAAAAAAAAAGGCAAGAAAAATAGGGCTAAACAGTACAGGGGTTAAAAGGCCATCCAGGATTCCTGAGCACCCCTGAGTGTTGGTCCCCCTCTCTCCAGAAACACAGCCCTCTAGACCAGTGCCAGGGATACAGCTCAGCACTGGAGCACTTAGCCTGGCACACATGAGCTCCTGAGTTCAACTCCTGGCATCCTCCGCTGGGGGGGGGTGGGGACAGGACAGTTGACTCTAGGCCCACAGCACAAACCAGACACAACTGCTACTGAGTTGTCTGTCTGTGGCGGCTTGAATCCATCTCTCCCGCCGTTTCTGGGGTGTGAGTCATGGAGTGTGAGCGGGCGCTGGCCTGCACTAGCACACAGCTCACGCTTCATCAGGCCAAGGCAGAGGTGCATAGCCGGGGGCCAGTGACTCGCCCCAGAAGCCCAGCTGGCTTCCCTGCAAGGTTCCCGGAACAGCCACAGCCAATAAGCTCCATAGACCCCCAGCCCCAGAAGCTGAGACGACATCTTGCAGCCCACACTCTGCTACCTGGGCAACAGCAATCACCTCTGCTGTTTCTCTCAAGCCCCAAACACTGACTGGGTGAGAGAAAGCGCCTGTGACGCCTAGCAGTGTGAGGGAAGTAAACGGCCGTAATTCAGAGCAGACACTCAGAGCCAAACGTGTGGCCAGGTTACAGTTTCAGCACCAGCAGCAGCAGGGCATCGGTCACTAGCAGAGACAGGAATGCACCAGTGAAACCAGCTCCTGAAGCTTCCTGTGAGGTTAATAGCAAAACGGATATGAACTTAAAACACATTCCGTACGTGTCTGCTTGCATTCCGCTGCCTGTGAAATACAGGCCCTGTTACTGGTTAATAAAACACCCTTACGCTACACCTTCACATTAACACTCTTTCTCTGAGCCCAAAATTCCCAAGTATTTCAACCCCACCTAATAGTCAAATAGACTTGATAAGTGACCTCAGGTGAAGCAAGCCTTACGGGTCTCAGTGACAAGGGGCTGAACATTACGTTTGCCTCAAAGCACCAGAAAAACAAATCGAGGCCGACTTAGATGCTGGCAGGGAGCCTGCCTCTGTGCTCTGGGCAGTGCTGCCTGAGAGAGGACCAGAAGACCAGTGAGTATCAGCCAAGATGCCAGGCAAAGCCTCTTCCTTAATGCCCTC